>JBCAUA010092413.1:5000-10469 GCA_038406235.1 Peronia verruculata
TCTCTTTCTCCCTCTCTCTCTCTCTCTCTCTCTCTCTCTCGCTCTGTCTGTCTATCAGTTTGTGTATCTATCTGTTTGTCTCGCTGAGTATTTATCTCTCTCTCGCGCACGCTTTTTTCTTACTCGTACTCTCATTCATTTACTTACACTTTCTTTTTCTTTCTTTAATCATCTTTAATCTTTCTCATACATTCTTTCATTTTCTCACTTTCTTCTATTCGTATTACTCTTTCACATGTCTGTCTCTCACAAATGTGTTTTTGCTTTGCCTTATCTCATTCTTCGTCTGTCGCCTTTTTTAAAATAAGTTTTTTTTTTTATCGCGTTTGTTCGTCCTCTCTCCCTCGGGTTTTTCCTTTTCTCCACTCTTTCCCAAATATTTAATTCATATTTTCGTTTTCTAATTCTTTCTCTCACCCTTTTTTTCCCCCTGAATATCGGCTTCTTCTTCTTCTTCTTCCTCTTCTCTCTCTCTCTCTCTCTCTCTCTTACCCTCCTCTCCTCCCTCCCCCCTCTTTGTTCTAAGCGCCACATCTGTATGGTTTTGTATCTGTTAGAGACAAAACGTTAACAAAGTTTGACGTCTAATTCTGGCGTGAAGAAGGAAATTTTGGTCATTACCTTGCACTGGAAATGACAGGAGCAGTTGTCTCTGACCACTTGACTCCCAAGTGACCCTCTTCACCATCCTCCACACACCCTACCCCATCTCCTCCTTTGCCAATAATCCCCAGTTCTTACTGACCCCAATACATGTCGTTGAATGCTCATGCGAGTTTGTGCATTAAACTTTGAGACTATATGTGTGTGTTGCAGAGCAAAACAGGGAGCAAAGAAAATGGTACAAAAAGATGTACAAAAAGAAAGATGCACAAAAGGAAGAGAAACGGAGGAGAAGATGGGGCGGGGGAAGGGGAGGGGGGAGTAAACGCCTACATTCATAGGTATAATAAAAGCATGGCAAATACAGCAGGAGAGAATGTGAGAGAGTTAGCGGTGGAATGAGGCTGATGAGATGGGAAAGAAAGAGAGAAGCGGATGAGTCTATGGATGGATCGATGGATGGATGGATGGATGAATGATGGATGGATGGATGGATGACTGGATGGATGGATGGATGGATGGACGTATGGGACTGATGGATGGATGGAAAAAATGAAGAAAAGGGGAACAAAGAAGGAGGGAAGATGTGACAAGAAGCACAACACTTATTCCTATTCAAGTATGTCTTAGAGAAGTTGACCGCTTGCTTCTGTTCACGAAACTTGAGAGATCTATCGTCTGTATATCTGCATCAGGTCCTTAGCTCTTTTCGGGGAACTGCAAATCTCAGGTAATCAGGAAAATAATCAAACAGAACAATCGATCAGCCAGAGAATGCAGTTAACGGAAATATTTCATCTTCAGTACGGAAAGGTATGGAGAAGACTGGGAAACAATAAGGGCAAACATTATCCAACTCTATAGAAGTCGACCAAATCAGGTAATTAATAATATTCTTAATAACAACAATAAGGACCATTTCTATAGAGACTATCCCGATGTAGTGTAGACTGATCTTTAATGATGCTGTATCCTCTTCTTTCCCAAGCCTTATTTCACATCTCAGACGAACGCACTGTGCACGGAACCAATTATTATGCAGTTTTACTTATTCTGCAATTGTTCTAAATATCTCTGACGCATCAGTGGCGAAGTCCCGAACAAGCCTTATGGACCTTAATCTGACAGCGTCTTCCTGCAGTTTCTACGAGCTGCAGAGAAAGCCGTAAGATGAGAAAAAGATAACTGAGTTTGGTCTCAAAGGAAATTCTGTTCACAATTGATGAGATAATACATCCAAGATGGAGTCGCTGTCACATACAGAAATTATAAAGAATAGCATTAGAGCAAAGCAAACTCAAGAAACTTACAGTACTTGCATAAGAAAAGTTACAAATTTTAATATGCTGTCAATACAAAGAAGCGCCAAAAACTAGGCTCCCATGTTGACTAGAAGGTTACTCAAGGTCCACTCTGTGTCGGAATGGAATTGTGGGGTTCTCCCCCCCCCCCCCCCTCCATTAGGTACACATTATTTATGATAGTTCTCTTCCGTGTTCACTTGCGACCTAAAAACCCGCACCGGTGTCAAAATAGCAAACTTGTTTATTTCCATGTTTTTTTCCTATTTTTTTCCTATTTAACTCTGTCAGATAGCGAAATGGAGAGAAAATCTGGGTTACTAGCCTTACCTCTGCTTTGCAAACCCGACGTCCGGCCTTTTGCTGTAACTCGTAGATTGAATTTCCCGCGGATTTCCCTTTCCGCCATCATAACTACCAGTTTATGAAGTGCTGACTGGCCTTGTTCTCAGGCCGACATGGCGAATTCCACAGATTTTGCCTTTGCTTTTTGCTATTCTTGCTCTTTTGTGTCTGATTCTTTCTCTCCTTACCTCCTTCCTCTTTCTCCGGCCATTCCGTCACTGTCTCTTGCTGCTTTCGTTGGCCTCTATGTGTCTCTCCTTCATCCTAATTCTTGCTTTGTCATGTCCTGCCTCTGTGTCGTTCTGTTTGACTCTCCTTCTCTCTGTTTTCTTTCTTTGGCTATTCCAGCATCTCTTCCTCCTTTGCTCCTCTTCATTTCGTCTCTCTTTCTTTTCAGCTGTTATCAAACTAAGTGTTGTATTCTCGATAATGCATCTTCTTTTTCTCCAGGTTTATGTCTCCTTCTTCTTTCTTTCCCCAAATCATACACTTATTTCTTTTCAATTTTCTTTCTCTCCGCCTTTCTCTTAATCCTTATCCTCCTAATCCTCTGTCTCTTCTATCATCACTTTCCACCCACAACCACCTCGTACATTATTTTGTGCTGTCTCAGTATGGGATGAGAAGGTACAAACTGAGACAGCACCTCGGCAGGCTCACCTGTGCGACATTCCAGCGAGATGCGCTGGTGTAGCTAGCTGCCTCCCGTAACTGTAGTGAGTACATCCGATCCAGCTCGGCGCTAGGTAGCTGCTGAGCTACGAACACCAGCCTCATTCCCTCACATACGAACACGTTGGTGGGTTTCCCTCGAGCAGGTCCTGATCTCAGCCAGCTCACACAAACTTTCCCTCGAGAGAACACACCTCTGTTTGGAAGAAAAACCGCACAAAATTGAAATGAAACACATTATCTGTGCTTGTTTGCACGAGCATGTGTACGCTGGCATGAGACCACGCCACCTCTCTCTCTCTCTTTCTCTCTCTCTCTCTCTCTCTCTCTCTCTCTCTCATGTGTTTCCGTAATTGCGCATTCCTCAGAGCAGTGTCTAGCTTAATGCATGTACTTTTACTTGTTCTTTATACAAACCCCATGAAACTGTGCTCGATTTAGAAAGCTGCAAATCATTCTTCTTCTCAAAAAATTTTGCATGTCAGGTTTTTGGGAAGAATACTAATAAGGTGTCGTTTCATGCCAGAAAAAAACTTTAATAATGATTTACATGCGTGGTTATGAGATGTCGATCCCAAAATTAGTCTTCTTTTTGTATATCACTTGTTTTGAAATCTGTGGTACATGGACACTGGAGAGCGAAAAAGAAAGGAAAAGAACGAGAGAAAGAGGAAGAATCCGTCTGTGCAGTGACGGCTGAAAAGCTGAACATAGATGAACAGATAGGAACATAAAGCGACTGTGAATAAAGTCAGTCTTGTCTATAGAGATATCGACAGATGACTTGAGGAAAGTACTAAGGGAGACACAGTCGCTGATAGTGGCCAGCAGAATAATTATGGAAAAGGAATGTGGTAGAGAAAGCTTGGCAGGGGCTCTGTAGTATGTGATTCCAGCAGAACAGCAATGCAGATTTTGACTGTCAGTGTCTGTTTCCAAGTACAAGAGTATGGTGCAAGTTCTGGAAAGAAAGAGGAAAAATCGTGCATTCTCTTGTCGTTTGAAACATGAGTAACTGAAAGTTTCGAGAGAAATTGCCGTGTGATGAAAAAAAAAGTTTTTTTCATTGGCGTAATTTTTTAAATATATTTTTCTTAGTTTAATGAATTTCTTTATTTATTTATCTATTACCCCATTTGTTCATGTTTCAAATAACAAGAGCACCGCGTGTACTTGTCCAAGGGAAGTAACCTAGCTGGCTGAAGATATGGCTCATTGTTATTGTATGGATGCCGACATATTGGTAGATCTAGGTGGGCTGACTACCCTGAAAATACCGCCCTAAGGATGCCATTTCCCTCCCACGCATTTTGCGCCTCAGCATCGGAAATTCTCATTTCCTCCACTCACGTAAGATTTCCTCCCAACTATTCCATAACATGGTGCACACGAGTCTTGATAAAGATAAAATGTCTCCTTTTTTTTTTTTGTTTCTTACCCCATTCACTCGCTTAACGTTGTATTTTATCTAAGGCAGGTCTATTTATTTACACCTCTGTTGCATTGTCGTGCAAGAGAATTGTAGTTTTGAAAAGTAAGCAAATGAAATTGTTTACGTTAAAAGTATGTTCTACTCTGGTTTTTTATTCAAGCAAAGAAGGACTTTTAGGATAATTTATTAGACAGGTCTTCTTTCTTTCCTTTTTTTTTTTCTTTTGTAAATTTATTATAGGTTTTTCATAATACGAGAGGCGTCCACTCTCTGTTTTCTAGTTTTGTGTTTGGTTTCCCGAGATTGTGGAAGCGAATGGAAGAGGGAACAAAGATTGGAGGGGGAGGGGGGGGGAGAGATTCGGGCTGGAGAAGAAAGAAGAAGAAATAAACAGAAAAGTGTGTCATAAAAATATGGGGAAAAGCTGAGAGAGAAATCCTGTTGCAAATCCTAACAAACCCAGAGAGAGAGAGAGAGAGAGAGAGAGACGTAGAGAGAAGAACAGAAAAGGCAGGAGAAAAACAGGCAGACAGATGGAGCGATTTTGTCCTTCCCACTCTCGATAATAGGGGTTGTCTCTCTTTTTAAACTCTCTAAAGTCATGATCACGTGGTGCACTTGGTACAGGGAGATAATCTAGCCTAGAAGATATGCCTTTTTTTTTTTTTTTTGCTTCTCTGGTACATGTATTACTATTTGTCAACACCGCTGGCTTTTTTTTTTTAAATTCATTTTTTGTTTTATTTACTGTTCTGAGTACTCCAGTTTCCCTTTCCACCTGGATGCTATCTTCCATTTATCTTCAGTTCATTATTTCTTTGATGGATATTATCAGGCACGCACATAATATCAGGTCAAATATCGTGTTGACTTCTCTCATCAGGTTATGAGAAAGGAACGTTGCGAGAAGTGTGTGACGAAATGAACGTCAGGATTGTTGGGTAACGAACAAAGATTGTCCAAAGGATGGTATAAAATGAGTCAGATGAATCAACTGATTGTTTAAGGGGACGTAGTGGCTCAATGGGTATGGCGTCTACTCATGGAGCGGCCGGGATCGACTCGCGGGTTCTGCATCGGGGGATGACAGGACACGAAGATCGAAAACCCAAATTT
>JBCAUA010092424.1:0-10469 GCA_038406235.1 Peronia verruculata
TCTATCTATCTATCTATCTATCTATCTATCTATCTATCTATCTATCTATCTATCTATCTATTTGTCTGTCTTTTTGTCTGTCTATCTACCTGTCAGCCCGAATGTCTTTTTTTTTTTCTTTCCATAAATTTGCCTGTCTGAATGTCTTTCTGTTTGCCGATTGATTGATCTGTCTGTCTGACTATCCATCTATCTACTTGTTAATCCATTTGTTTTCGATTGATTGGCTGACATGTCGATGGATTTGTTTCTCTGTAGTGTTTCCTTTTTCTCTTTTGACACTCCCTCTCTGTTGTCCAATGCCTTTTACGGTTTTGAACTGCATTCTAGCGGACGCTTCAAAATGAGGTCACTCAGTATTAATAGCTTGTTCATCACTTAGAAACTGGCAGGTTTGAAGATAATGTATGTGAGTGTTTGTACGTACGTGCATGCGCCTACGTGTATGTGTGTGTAGCCCACGTTTTAAGCATGGCTATACTAAAAGAAAAAGGGGGGGGGGGCTGCAATAACAGCTGTTCTGTTTGACCTGTAAGTGGCACAAAACAAGTGAATTGTATAGCACAACTTTATAGACAGTGAGGTGTTTGAAATGAAGATGTACCATACAATGATGAAAACATACCTTACGGGATGAAAGCAACTCCTGAGGCAACGGCGGTCGGGATTGTTTGCAATCATTATATTCTTCCTAATCAACAGAATTTTAAAGAACCTGCGGAGTTCCCTAAGTAATAATTTGTGTTTTGGTCTGTCCATTACAACATTTATTGTTTTATCTGTCCATCCGCCATCCATCCATTCATCCATCCATCCATCCATCCATGTAATTATGCATGCATCCATCCATCTATCCATCCATCCGTTTGTCCGCCCGTCCGTCCGTCCATCGCTCTATCAGTCTGTCCGTAGATCCGTCTATCTACCTGTCTGTCCGTTTGTCAGTATATCTGCCCGTTTGCATGTCAGTCTGACTGTCCGCCTGTCTGTCTGTCTGTCTGTCTGTGTGATGTCTGTCTGTCTAGACTCATGCCTGAATATCTGCATAGCTGTCCTCAAATATGTAGCATGAATGCAGAGAAGTAAACATCAAGTCAAGACGTTTACGCGTTCATTAGCGCATTGCTGAATGTTCCTACCATTTGCCTTTAGTTCCGGTTCACGGCTGTCTCAAGGACATGCCTGACAATAAATCAGTTCCATTCCCCTTTGTCCGTTCACCTCTACAGGAGGTTCCTTGATCAGCCGATATAACCACCGGCAGGAGATTGAAAGGCATAAATTAATATACCCTAACCGAAACCTCTGCAGTGAAGAATGGAAGGTCAATAATCTAAACGAAGACTCAGTGACTCGATAGACTAGATCTACCGCACACATGTTCAAACTGAACAAGTGAGTGATACATACATTGATCTACACTTATTTTCGTCATTATGTCAAAGTTTTTTTTTTTTTAGTGCGATAAAGATAGCCTTCACAATTCGATTTATATCCCTTTTTGCATCCTCTCTCTCATTCTCTCTCTCTCTCTCTCTTCCGACAGAGACATGAGGGTATCTTTGAGGAGAGGGGTCCAGCTGATCTGTGCCATTGCTGCTCTCCAAGTGGTGGTCTACTACTGGTCCATCAAGCGACCGCGGAGGCTGCGGAGGCCAAAGCTTGCACCTCACAAATCCCTAGACCCTCTGCAGGGAAGCGAGGGAACTTGTTCATTTCAGGTAGGCTTGTGACGGACGGATGGACTGACAGACGAACGGAAAGATGAAAAAAGGATGGGTAGATGGGTTGGTCAGACGGATGGATGGCATAGTGGATGGGTAGATGGATGAATGGATGGATAGTGGATGAATCGACGAATCTATGGGCGGATGGATAAATGAATCTATGGATGAACGGAACATACAGGTGGGTGTGTACGTATGTAAGTGTTTGTCATGTATGTGTATACATCACTTACTGGCAGTATTGCAGCATTGCGTCCATTCATACTTTCTATTTTCGCTACCCAGAAACATAAACCACTTTAAATTTTCATGTATAGCAAAAGAAAGCAATGTGGTATTACGTACTCCCCCTCTCGGGCGTCAATCAGACTATCAAACTTGGACAGTATCACATAACAACAGCATATCTGATTTTCGTAGTTTATCGTTATGATGCGCTTATATAGCATCGTTAAGACAAAAGATGATTAATGATTATGTAGCTGTTATTGTCGTTGGGTGTTTTGATGTTCCGAAATGTGTATGGCCGATTTTTTTTATGTATAGTATAGAAGACATGTTATTATCTATGAAGCATTAATTTTATAACATAATCTGTTGTAGTTTCCACGCGTTTTGGAGGTAATTGAATAAATGTCAGCATTTCAATACATTCTCTACCACATTCAACAACAGTTTAGTATTCACATGCTTGCTTTCGTACTCTTTTGAAAGAAAGAGGGGGAAGGGGGACAGAAAACAAAACAAAACAAGGCTCTCATTCAGTAAGAAAAGCAGAGGGATATCAATGATATTCTTGACTTCCGTGTTTCCGGATTGGAAGGGAATGAAGTGGCGGGGAGAAGGGGGAGGGGGGGGGGGGGCTAAAAGGGAGAAGACTCGGCCGGAAGACTTGAGGGGCAAATGCGACCAAAGTAACGAACGGCGGCGTGAATGCAGTTTTGGCTCACAATTTAGCTATTGTTTTTCAGCCAGCTAAGTTACTTCTCTTCGCAAACTACAAGAGTTGATATAAGACAAGTTTTGTTAGGAAAGAAAAATTCTTTTAGGGTTTTTTTTTTTTTTTACACAGGTGAAAAATTATGAGAAAAAGATGCACGAAAAATGTCACAAACAAGACTCCCCCCCCCTCCCCCCCCCCGCCCCGCCTCCCAAATATTCATCACATTTTTCATTATTTTCCATTACTCAGGTCTTCAAGTAACAAGCAAAACCAAAGTTTTTCCGTCTTAACAATGCTTATAATAATTACATTATATCTTTTGTTCCCGACAAAAGGAAGTAATTTGGCTGATGGTCAAAATGGCTAATTCGCAAAAGTGCAGGTTACTTTATAGCTATCTGTATTTCAGCAAGCCAGGTGTTTGTAAATGAGTGGATGTTAAACACACACACAAAAAAAAAATGTAATGAAGTAATGATTGGCTAAATGTTTTGATTGGCTTTTTCAGTCAAGAAAAAAAAATGATGGCTATTTGAGTTAACACTATTGTCAAACGTTTTATCTCTGGTGGACCACACGAGCGTCCATTATGAAGAAGAACAACTGATAGTGAATCCCTTGAGATATTCCTTGAACATTATCTAAAGTTTGTATCGTCACTCGTCACTGTCCTCAGTCAGTACATAATCAAACCCATGATGTCACTTTGATAGTGCTGTTCTGATACTTATGAACACGAGCATTCATTATGAAAAAGGGTAACTGATAGAGTGATAGTGAATCCTTTGAGATATTAACTGAGCGCTATCTAGAGTTTGTATCGTCACTGTCTTCAGTCAGTACATAATCAAACCCATGATGTCACTTTGATAGTGCTGTTCTGATAATTATGAATAGGCGAGGTCAGTGCAACACATTGATATCCCTTCTTTATATATATATATATATATTTATTTATTTATTAAAGGATAAAAAGATTTCTCATCTCTTAAAATCCATCTATTTTGTATGAAAGTGTGTGTGCATGCAGAACTCCATCTAATAAGATAAAAAGAGGAAAATGGGGAGGGGGAAGGGGGCATAGAACAGTAAATAACTGCTATAGCAGTTTCCTTCTGTGTAGATTAAATATATTGTGCTAAATATTATAATAATATGGGGGGGGGGGAATCAAGATATGGTGATGAGTAGTATAAAAGAATTGAGAACAAACGTTGGTAGTGTACCACTAACCATAGTTTCAGATCAAATATTATGACAGAAATGGTCAAACAAATTTTCCCTCTGGGGCTCGAGGGATTTCTATGTTTCCTCTGATACGTTTTTTTTTTCTCCCACAGACATGCCCTGGCGTCCAAGATGGTATGTTGAATGTCCACCTGGTTCCTCACAGCCATATAGATGTGGGATGGCTGAAAACAGTAGACCAGTATTACACTGGAAAAGGTGACCCACCAACAGAGAGCAATAATAAAATTATGCTGGAACTGAAAATTCAAGCTTTATTGATGGGTAAAGGTAATGCCTCAAAATAAAGAGCGATGCGTCCGTCCACGGTTCTCTTCCCTCGAAAATACACCTGCCCCGCTCTTGTAGAGGAACTTCAAAAGTGATTATTCTCACTAGTTTTGATGATGACAGTTGGTGCAGGGGCAGGGAGTATCTCGTGTTGCTCCATATTTTGAATGTTTGGTGGAATTTTTAATTTAATTTCAGTAAATGCTATTAGATTTCCATTCATCACAATGGGACAGTCAGTGCAGGCGCAGGGAGTAACGCGTGGTTCTCCAAATTTTGAACGTTTGGTGGAATTGTAATTTAATCTCAGTAAATGTTATTAGATTTCTATTAATCATAATATTGATAAAGGAAACTTGACTCTTCTATCGTCTTTTCTCGTAGGCCAGTGGTTTCCAACATTTCTGCACTGATGACCCCATACCCAAAAGCTTGAAACCTACACGACCTTTTACTATCAGTACCGCCATTTACATGTTATTTTCTGTGCGTTGATAGAATTCATTCTGTGGTGGAGAGAGAAAGAAACACTGAAATAAACCAAAGCAATATTTTGTAAAAGACCATAGAAATTGGATATCGCTTGATAAGTTGAAATTAGTTTTACCACCAAGTCACTTCTAGCATGGCTCAGCGATCCCACTGTCAAGGCTTTATGATGCCCTTGAGGGTAACGACCCAGCGATTGAGAACCGTAGCTCAAGGCATATTATCAGCTCTCTCTGTGAAAGATGTATTCAATTTTATGAAACAGAAAAAATAAAGTATGGTGTTAAAGGAACAAAGTTAATGCATCTGACTGGCTTTACCTTTTATATCCAAAAAGCTGAAGACAGACAACAGATTGTGACCAAAGAAAGTAACTATTTTTTTTTTATCTGAAACAAAATTGGAGATTAAAGCCTCAGATTTGCAGCTAGCATGGGTGCCAGGAAAGCAGGAAATGTGCGGATGGGGGGAGTTTATCTCGGACGGAACAAAAAAAAAAGGAATACTGTAGTTGTGCAAACCATGCCTAATATTTACTCATGCTAATGTTTCTGTCAGGATAAATGTTTCTAATTTGGGAGAATTTGGGAAGTTTCGGGAGGGAAAGTATTAGGTAATAAAATCCGTTATGTTGCCGGATTTCATTGATCAGGCATTTATCTGGTATACTTGATATTTATCCCTTCTTTATCGCGCCAGATCCAACAGACCAGTACCTGACTGGCTGTGTTCGCTGCACCTTGAACTCTACCATTAAGCATCTGATGAAAGATCCTACTAGACGATTTATCTTCATTGAAATGATCTACTTCTCCCGTTACTGGAACGAGATCTCTGAGAGTGAAAGAAATGACATCCGTCAACTGATCAAAGAACGTAAGTCTGTGTCATTTTTTTTCTTCTTCTTCTCCTTCATTCTTTTATCAGAAAACCTTTGTGACTTCATCAGTATTTTCCTCATGAGACTATTGGGAACAGCACACTCAATTCTATCATGGCTTGCTGCATAAAAATGGAATCTGAGAGAATTATATGATGATGCAGTAGGCCTGCATTTTGCTTATTTTTATGTGTGCCTGTATTTGTGCCATGGTAAATATGTCATTTTTTCTGTCTTTAACATAGGAGTTTTACCATTTCCCTTCCCTTTGAGCTTCTTTGATACCATACGAGCAGTCAATATGTGCAATATGCAGTGCATTCAGTTGTCAAACTCAAGATAAAGCATATGTGAAAAAACACTAAGATTATTTGAATGTTGTTCTGGTTTACAGTTGTATGAAACAAACTGTATATTTTGATATTCGGTTGGACAGAGAAGAGAGCTGGAGACTGATGGAGTTGAAATGTGAACACCTCAGTGGGCCTTATTAAGTCACAGGATCACTGAGCCACTATGATATGTAATTGTATATTCATGCCATTCTCACAACCCTTCTCCTTCGTATATCAGGTAATATGCTCTGTAAGATTTGAAAACTTAGGTGGAAGACCAACACAGTTCTGATTTTAAATAGTTTCCAAGCTACATTACAGAGGTTTGGTCCTTATGCCTTATCTATGCCACCTACTATCAGGAGAAACAGCTAACCTACTGTTGTCCAAAGCAATGGTTTGAATCAATAACTTCTGAAAAGCATAGATATCTTGAAAAACAAAAGTTCAGTTTTCTCCAATGTGTAAAAAAAAGTGGACTTAAGTGATTCTTTCCCCATGGTCTTCATTTGAATTCATTCTGTGTCTGTTGATAGGACGACTGGAACTGCTCAATGGTGGTTGGGTGATGAGCGATGCAGGGATCACCATGTACAATGACATCATTGACCAGCATACTCTAGGCTTTGATTTCATCAGGAACACCTTTGGTCCTTGTGCCCAGACCAGAACAGCCTGGCATGTGGACCAGTTTGGGCACAGCAGAGAACATGCCTCTCTGTTTGCACAGGTGAGTTCACTGCAAAGGCAAAATTTACTGTCAATATAAGACAGACTTTCAAACATCTTGTTTTATTCAGATTTGTACTGCAAGTGGCAGTGGTAGCTATGTTATTTTGCTGTTGCTGTTGATTTTTCTGGTAGTTTTCAGTTTTTAGTGCATTCCTGATTTATGTATATTCACTTCATCATTCAACGATAAAAGAAATCATCCAGCAGACAGCCCATCCATCACTGTGTCTGTCTATTTCTTTCATTGAGTATCCATCTATTCATCAATCCATCCCTTCCATCCAGTCATTTAAGCACCCATCTATTCATTAATCATCCATCCATCATCCATATGCCTATCCATCTATTATTCTTCCATCCATTCATCTGACCATCCATCCACACATTCATCCACTCATTAATTCATTCATCTGTCCATGCTCCCATCTATCTGTTCATCCATTGTCATTCTCCCTAGTAGTTTGTTTCGTATATTACCTATCTTTGCAGATGGGTTATGATTCACTGTTTGTTGGACGTATAGATTATCAAGATCTAGCTCAGAGAAAGGAGAAGAAGAAGCTGGAATTTGTGTGGGAGACCAGCCCAAAGAATCTCAGTATGTGTTACCTGATATGCAAACTATGTCAATCAGTTTGACATATTGGTGTTATGGGCACTCTGCATAGCTCTAAAACTTAAAGTCAAATTGAACAGTTATATTGTGGGTGTTTATGTGGCCTATTAATCATATTGACAAAGTGTAGGAATTTATAGGATGTAATTTGGTTGTATGTTCCATTGAATATCTGTATCTGTCGATTTTTTTGCCTCATTTTTATCTGCTTCATTTGAACTCACTCTCCAATTAGCCACTTATAGACACAGCCAAGGTAAAGCATTCTATAGACCTGTATGAAATTTCCAAGTTTCACAGTGATCAAAGATCTTTTATACTGTATTTGGGAACTTCTCATATGAGCTTTTAGTCTGGTTTTTAATTCTCATCAGAGAAAGCTTTGAATCTTCTGTAGCATTATGATTCATATAGGTATAGTGGTAGTGGTGGATCCATGGAGAAACAAGAAAATACAGCCCTCGTCAAATATCTTCAAATTGTTATGGGTAAAGAGGGATCCCAGAGACTGAAATTTTTTTTAAGCAGGTTGACCTGATTGCAAAGGACACCAAGATAGTTCATATTATATAGAGTCCAAAACACTGGGACTGACCATATTAGAAATGAAAAACAAGACGTAGCTATTAAAGATGAAAGAGTAAAGAATGAAAATCTGAAAAGGAATTTCAGGAAATAGTGAGATGACAGGTCTTAACTGTATCTCAGCTCAGCAGAAATATTCTACCACTCCATTTACTTGTTGAACTGTGAATAAAGCTGATGGCACCACATATGTGGGGCAAAAAAATAAATTTAATGTTATTACTCTCATGTGCTAAACATTTACTAAACCTCAGTTCACTTTGTTTTCTCTTTCTTTAGAAGAAAAATCAACCCTCTTTACACATGCAACATTTGATGGGTACTATGCACCCCCTACCTTTGTGTTCGATGGTATGAATGCAGCAAGTCCTGTTGTAAGTTTTAATTCTGTGTAACTACACTGATTACCTTTTTGGCTTTTTCAGTTAAAAATATTCTCTGAAAAAGTATAACATATGGGATTTTTATTACTAACTATCATGTCAGTCAGAATCTGGGTCAGAATTGTTGACAGATTTTTTATTTTTTTTTCATTGATTGACTGTAAAATTTGGTGTGTTGACATTTTTGGCTGATTTTAATTTTGCCACCAACAATGTGTTGTATTGTAACTCAGCTATGCTTGTTTGCTGAAATCCAGATATTTCATATCTACATGACATCTTGACAGCTAAACTTCCTTTTCATGTGAAAAAACTAAAAAGTTACCAAGTATGATTTAATGAGATACCGTTATTGTTCATACTTGCCAAATGCCTCTATGATCTTTACAAAAGAGGTTGTAATTTTTTGCAAAGAATTTCACAGAAACGTTATTTCTGAAACATTAGTGTAGTAAAATGACAAACCTGTTTAAAAGTGAATGCACCTATGTGCACATGTGTGAATCATCACTATAATTTTCTCTCACAATAAGCACGTCAAAACTGCAACATATTTACAATTCATGGGCTTCTTTTCCAGCTTCCAAGCAGGAAAGAATCAATATGAAAAATCAAATAGATTTAGTAGAATTGTCAAAACCTGACATGCTTGAAGAGTTACTTAACAAACAATAAAAATGAACTGCAGTCTATATTATGTACAGTACAATCATGAGATACTCATCCTTTCTTACTGTTGGGCCTAGACTGTCATTTATTGAACATGGATTAACACTATTTTGAGAACATGGACACCGCTGCAGTTTATGGTTAAATAACAGCTCTCATAATGAAACATCATGATGCTGTGTGGAGGGATTCATAGATGGGAACCAATTGTTCAAGATGTATCAAGTCAGTCATGTGCTCTTTTCATTATTGAACATTTTTTTACCCACTATTTCAGAGGACTGATAGAGAAGCTATCAGTTTTATGAGGATTATGCAAGAAAGGGTAAGCCAAAAAATCAATTGCAATGGTATACTGTAATAATAATCTGAACTTTCAGGAAGGCAGTGTAAATGTTGAAATGCCATACAGAACCTAGCAGGTTCTGATTCTGATAGAATTTTGAGTACTTGATACTTTGAATATCAATGAGTTTACAAAGTTTTGTTCATCCTGGCTTGCAATTTCCACAAAACTTCAGCTGAGAAGAAAAGTAAAAAAGAAAAAAAAAGAAAAATAATGAATGTGATATAGCACTGTGCATTTCTTGTTATATACATGTATGTTGCCTCAGCTATTCCTGTACATAAAAACAAAGCTTTTCTCTTCTCCTGTTAATCTCTCTTACTTTATCTGTTTTCAAAATGTTTTTTTTTTTTTGTTAAATGAGACATAGTAGTTTGCAAGACTGTAAAGCTTTGGAAGAAAGAAATGTAATTATTATGTTTGTTCCAAACACATTCACAGCATAAATTCATTAACTTCAGGCCAAATGTTTCAAGACAAATCATCTGCTGGTCCCAATGGGCTCTGACTTTGGCTATATGGATGCTGCAAAATGGTTTGACAACATTGATATACTTATCCAGAGAATCAATGCCATGGTAGGTGTAACACTTGAATTTATCTTATAAAAATGTAGGAAATCTTATGAAGGAATGATCAGATAAATAATTTGACTGCATATCTGTTAACAGTGTTTACAGAAAAGTTGAAGATTTTTATAATGACCTGCACTCATTAGATACCGTAACATGAATAAAAATGAATGATGTTACAGTTAACATGAAGAATCAGAATGTTTGAATATGGATAGTTCTAAGGACACAAAATGCAATAGCATTTTTTAAAATAAGACTGTATCTCTTTTGCTTTATAAGGAGAAAGTTTTGCAATTTCATGGAATTAGATGAATGACATTGTATTCATTTTTCTTCTCTCAACACTCACCTGTATACAGCAAAATCAGCCATCTCAAGGAATGAAAATGAATCTCCTTTACTCCACACCATCGTGCTACACATATCATGTCAACAAAGAGAAACACTTCTTTGAAATGAAAAGTGATGACTTCCATCCTTATGGCATCACTCCAGGTGCCTACTGGACAGGTTATTTTACAACCAGAGGTGGTTTTAAGATGCACATCAAAAGGGCTAGTCAAATCCTGCAAGTGAGTACCGGTATTGTAACTGAGGGCAGAATTGTCACTAGAGCTGAGAAATTGGGCTTTGAATAAGTGGGGGGGGGGGGGGGGGGGGGGGGGCCCAAC
>JBCAUA010092435.1:0-10468 GCA_038406235.1 Peronia verruculata
CAACAACAACAACAACAACAACAGCAACAACAACAACAACAACAACAACAACAACAACAACAACAACAACAACAGCAACAACACCAGCAACAACAACAACAACAAAATCTTTTTTTTTTTTTTTTAACCAAATAGTTTTCAATTAGCTCATGTAAAGTTTCATCTCTTTCTCTTTCCAAAACTTAAAATGTGATGGTTTTAAAAGATAACACAATGTAAATTTAGACAGATTATGACACTAGACATTCTTATAAGCTGAATGCAAGAAACAGGAGAACAAGAAAGATTCCAACTATATGGAGACAAGATAGGAATAAAAGAGGTAGTCTAGTTTTCAAAGTGTTTACAGCAGAGATGTCACATTCTCATGTCTGTACCTTTCCTTTGTTGTGAATGTTATTAGCAATCCCGTCAGACTGTGATACTGTAAAAATTATGTAATAAAGTGTCCGAGTAATTTAATGTGTTATTTTCAATTATTGTAATCTAATGACACTATTGTGATGAAAGAGTCCATTGCAATGTTCTTGTACATACATTCCTAACGCGTGAAGTGATTTTATTGTAGAAAATTATCTGGTTTACTTGTTCCTTTTTTTTTTTTTTTTTGCTTACTTTGAATTTGTTGAATTAATGAAATTCAGATTATTAAAACATTGATCGGTTTTGTACCGTAAGAAAAACATCCAGAAATAAACATACAACTTCTTGTAGGGAAACTATTTTCAGGCAGTTTCTGATTGCCCCTCCTGTGAAGTTATTTCATATTATCTGTAGGTTCAGTCGGTAATCTATTTACATTGACCACTGATACTTGAACAGACCTTAATGGGTGGAAAAATAATCCAAACCATGCAGATAAGAAAACAGAAAACTGGCAGACCCAAAGACAAACGAAAAAACGATAGATCTATTATTCTGTCCGGAAACAAATACACATGCAGCTTAGAATTCTAGTTTTATGTGGACAAGAAAAAAGTATTTTAAGTCATAAATGCACTTAATAGGCCTATTCAGAAATAGAGAGCCTGAAAATAAGGTTTATAAAAGGACACTTGCAACCTAGAATTCTAATATTATGTGGAGCAGGAACACGTTCTTTGAATCATAAATGCACTTGCAAGGCTTATTAAAAAACTGAACGCCTAAAATAAAGTTTGTGATGCCTACTCAAATGAGAAGAAAACCAGAGAGTCAAAATCAAATAAAGAAAAACAAACTGAAATTGAAACAATTAGTTCCCTCAAATAACCGCATTGTTTACATGTATATTCTTATAAATAAAAGGGAGCCACACACATAATTATGGTGGTCCCATTGTCTCTTTACCATGAGTATTACCTATAACAAATACAAAATTTGTACTGTGAGTGTGAATTTCCATGTATGTGAATAAACATATTTTAAAGATATTTATCCGATTTTTCTGTATTGTTTCATTTGTTGTTTTGAATTAATTTGTGGAACAAGTATTTTGGTCTCGTATCTTAATTGAGTTATTTCCCTACAATCTGTTAAGACAAGAGTATCTGTGACATATAATTATGTTGATATGCTCTGTCTTCTTGTTTGCATGTGAAACATCAACATTGACTGCTGAATTAGAGAAGACGATTCAGTCCCTTTGGGCACCACAAAAAAATGCTAACATCAAAACTGTCAGCAAACACTACAGAACAGCACACACGATCCAATGATGAACTCCTGAGAAAAAAAAAAAAAAAATTCAGCGCGATGACCAACTTCAAGATCCAACGGTCCAGTTATAGCAATATTCCTGGACACAGTGAAATTGAAAGAACCAAAGCAAGAGGACACAAGGTAGCCTGATTTCATCTGCATCACCCAACCCCAGATCAGAGATCAATAGATGATGGAGGGCATTGTTCTATGACTATGAAGAAGGTTCTAATTGAACATAGCGCAGAGAGATGGAAAACTACCGAAAATACCACAACAGCAACAGTCTATGATCAATTCGTGGCAAATTCGTCACACTGGATGAGCAGAAACTGAAGTATATGTGTCTCACTCATGAGAAGTTCAAAGTATGGCAAACTGTGGATGACAAAGTTACACTGGTCGATTGCTCATTCGCCAGCTAGAGTGATTGTATGATTGGTCAAAAACTTGATAAATTCATACCTTTCGGAAGACCAGACTGAGCTCACATTAATGCACAACAGATGTCCACATCAATCCAGAGATGTGGCCCAAGATGCCTCGTTGGAAAATATTGACGTTTTGTGGCGGTGTCAAGAATTCTGCTGATTTTCAACCAGAAAGCACGAAGCTTCAAATGGAGTAGCCATGGGGAAGATGGAAGCAAGAAACGTATGGTTCACCAATGGTGAAAAGCCATTGCCTCAAGCGTCGATACAGCAAAAGAAAGTAGAACCCTGGCATGGAAGCTGATGGTTAGAAAACGAAGGTTCCCTCTCGGCTAAAAAAGAGCTTGTCATGTATCAAATTAAGGTGCTTTCCCAGCATCCTCTATTCTGGATCCACTCATCATCATCTGGTCGGTAATTCTACAGTCAGTGAAGTCTGTGAAAATGGGTGAGAGACCTTGATTGTGAGTCATGCATTTCCAATGTCTTATTTTAACACAAGGAGCAGCAGACTTCCATCATGGATGTAAACTGGTTTCTCGAACTTGCACCACATATCCAAAATGAAGTAGACACCATCGATTCTTGTATCGAGCAAACCTATAAACACGTTGAAATTTATACCACCACCCGATGGGCCACATAAATTCGAGGCTCTAGACAAGAACTTTCCCACTATGAGGTGAACGAGTTTGATCTGGAATACATCAAAGATAGAAAGGCGACATCTGATAAATTTGGAATTTTGACTGAAGAAAAAAGAGAGTAAGGATCGTATCTATCTAAAGAGAACGGGGATTAAGTGTGACGAGCTGACTGTAATTAACTTTGTTGTGTAACTATGAAAAATTACGTGACAGTTATGTCTAACTTAACTTATAGCAGCAAAGACGTGGAAATCGGCCAAAAGTATAAATGCCAAACAAATTCGCCCAAAACCAAGCCGTGACGAGTACATTATACCGGATGAGCAAAAATTGGAGGATCTAGAAGATCTTTGCAGCAAAACCCTGAATAATATTTTGTATGTACATCTCGCATCTTTTAAAATCCTGAAACAAAATAATGTATGTGTCTTTCTAAAAGCTATGAAACAACTAACTGAGAAACGAAAGAAAAGGAAAAAAAGAAAAAAAAAAAAGAAAAAAGAGAACAAAAACTTCTTGAAGGGTCAATCTGTTCGCAGCTCGTTTTGCTTTGTAAAAATACGAATTTTTATTGTTTCTATGGAGTCCAGTATTATAAGGCAAAATGACTTCTACTGCTCCACTAACATATTGAAACTGGACTATTTCTCGCATTTTGGAACGTTTCAAAGGCTTTTTTCACATTACATTAATGCAACTTTAGGATATAGTGTCAGTGTATAACAGTTGGATGACGGCTTTGTCTGCGTTGACTTCTGATGTAGCAGCTCAGCAAACCCACGTTTATCTAAACATATGGCTTAAATGTCTCACTACAACAGAATGGAGATGAAGTATAAAAACTCAAAATACAGCACCCGTGAAGAAACAAAAAATAGGAAAGATTGATGGTTTTTATAAGCTTTTCAACCTCCTGTAGTGGTGGTTATCTCAGCTGTCCACAACCGTGGTAAAAAAATAACATAACACTATTGTGTTATGTGTACATAACTACTGGTATTCTTTATAAAATAGGAAAGTTCGAAGCTCATTTGATTTTCTTCACGATGAATCGCTTTAATCTTGGCAGAATTCTGCAACAGTATTGTATTTTCGAGGCAGTTTGCGGGGGAGTTGTGCATTCACGAAGTCACATTCCAACTTGCAAGAACCGTAAGTACTCAAGATTCCATATCAGCATAACTCAACATTCACAAAATTGTGTTTTACTACTGCCGTAAGTGTCACTTGCAATCAATGACATACTTTCCGCTATGTGAGACCGTAAGTGCCCTTAGTGCTGTAATCAAAAAGCACTTTCACAAGCTGCAAACGCCCTAAGTGTTCTGCAGCAGAAACCAGCAAAGATACAAAGCAATGCGTTGTATGCGCATTAATGTGGGGCTTAAAATAATGTTCACACAAAGTTTGAAAGTGATCGGAGCTAAAACTATGGAAATGGGGAAGTTTTTTGGCTCGCCTGTAAAATTTGTAAAATGTCGGTTACGGCAGTAATCAATACCACCCGCATGTAAGCTTATGTTTTCGTCTTTGCCTTTTGTTATTTTAAATTGGAGCTGAGAGGTCTGTAGTATATTTTCAAACAACACAACATTTAAACACCTTAACCCCCCACCTCCTTTAATTAAAAAAAAAAAAAAAGTCTACAAGTTATGGGGATTTCAGCTCGAGTCACAATTTTTTTAAATGAAAATATCTAACTGCCAGACCATGGCGGCACTCTGCCCCTAAGCTCTCTCAAGGTTCTGTTTTTAATCAATGACTGGGATGAATTGATGAATTGAACGCTTTCACTGCTTGTAAATCTTGTGTCTAGTAACCCCACAGGACAGTGATACAGTGATGAACTTTAACTTTTTATCGCAGTGTTTGAATCTCATTTTATTAATATAAGTGTCTAAGCGTTGCAGAACGAAACATTTCTTTTTAACCTTTCAATACTAAGAAAGTGGAATTATCTCAGCTTTTAGCGGCTGCTTGTTTTCGTTGAGAATATTTGTGGGTAGAATTTTTAAATTTTGGAATTTTTCCCGAACAACGGTTCTCCATCTACTCTTCATCAATTTTGAACTGCCAAAGGTTCTTTAACGTGCGTAACTGCACACCGAACCTCAGAAATATATTTGCCTTTATCTGATAGGACTAGACGTCCGGTTTCCCTACTCAGAGGAAGCCAGGGGACCATTGAGTTACTGAAGACAAAAATGCAGGTTTCGATGCGCGTATCCCCCAAAGGACCAATCCATGAGTCGAACCCACAACCTCACGACCTGAATTGTTTTTACCACGCAGCAGATGCCAAACCACATGACCCTAGCGACTCCCAAAACGATACATATTAAAAAAAAAAAATTCTTTTGTTTTTCTTAAGCCTTCAAATCCTCAGAATGTAGGAATACATTCGCTTTAAGAGGTTCCCTGTTTTTGAGAAGACTTTTTGTGGGTAGAAAGTTTTGGAATTTGGATACTTTGCCCACAGAGCGGCACCCCGCCTACTTTTCATCGATTTTTAACTGCCAAGAATTCTTCAACGTGTGTAAAGTAATATAGGATCTCAGAAAAATATTCGCCCTCACTCCAGACGGTTAGACGTCTGGCTTCCCTACCCAGAAAAGACCAGCGGACCACTGAAAAAGCGCAGGTTTCGATCTTCATGTCCTCCCATCCTCCGATGAGAGAACCTGCGAATTTTGCAGAACTCGCAACCTCACCGACGTGAGTTGTTTTCACCCTCTGAAGCAGACGCCGAATCATAGAGCCCCTGCGCCCCCTTAAGAAGTCATCTTTGAAACCGCTGAGGTGAGATGATTTTAACCATTATCATCGAATTCGTCATAATCGACTTAGAGAAAAATCGAAAAAAAAAAAAAAATTGAAATCCCATTTTCCCTCCATTTTTGCTTCCCTACCCCCATCAGCAAAAGGGCTGCCGTGGAATCATTTTTGAGTCCAAAGAGGGCTATATATGGCCGCCATGTTTTCTTCGGTCAAAACCAAGAGCATTTTTACCTTCCTGTGACAGATAATGCACAACTGCATTCTGAAACAGCAGAAACCTGGTATATTTCACCCATATGAGGCCATGGAAAGTCTATTTCAGAGGCTCAGGTGAACGTTTTCACTGGTATTTGGTGTGGTCCGCACCTCAGATGGTCAGTCAGTGTCCACCCCTGGCACTGGGGCTCCTGATATCGGTGAAGGAGATCATAATCGTCTTCTACACGCAGCCAGCGAAATAGTGATGATATATTATAAAATAAAGAGCCCCAAATGAGCAAGAGCCTGGATGGCAGAGGGGCAGGTCAACCTTTGCTTAACCCCCTCCCCGCACCTTAGAATGGACATATCAAGTTTTTGATACCATTTTTATATTCAGCAGAGACCGCACTTTTAAAAGAGAACAGAAAACAATATCGAATATTTTGAGCAAAAACCCAATTTCAGGACCCGACAACACCCCCCCCCCCCCCTTCCCATTTCTCTTAACCACACATTTCTCCGTTCTTTCTTTTTGTCAGGTCAAGAGACTTCATTACACCTGCGCAGTCGTTACCCGTTGCTGAGGTACTCATTGGCCTATCCCTCAAAACAGCCAAGCAGTAGTATGTGTTACCTAGGACATGCCTAGTGCCACGTAAAGAGATGAGTGTATTTTCCAGACATTGGGTGTAAAACTATTAAACATTTGAGACTACTATAGTAGTTATCCATTTTAATAACATCTCAATGTTCGCATAAGAATGTGGAGCCCTAAACTTCGTTTTGGCGATCCCTTTTCTCTCCATCTGTGCTTGTGAAAAACTCATGATTTTATCATCTGAAATCATAAATAATATCCATCCATCCATCCATCCATCCATCCATCCATCCATCCATCCATCTATCCACTCATCTAGCTATCTATCCATCCATCCATCCATCCATCCGTTCAGTCATCCATCCATTCATCCATCCATCCCATCCATCTATCCATCCATCCATCCATTCATCCATCCATCCATTTACAACGCTTTCATTCATTCATTCATTCAACCATTCTTCATTCATCCAGCCATTTATCATGCATCCATCCATCAATCAACCATCCACCCACCAATCCATTTACCATCCATCCATCCATCCATCCAACCAATCAACCAACCAACCAACCAAACAACGAACCAACCAGCCAACTAACCAACCAACCAAACAACCAAACAACCAACAAACAAACAAACAAACAAACAATCTACGGGCCCAGTCTACATCTAATTATCTTTTTTCCCTGAACTGTTATTTTTTCTCTCCTTCTTGCTCTCTCTCCTTCTCAACTCATTCACTCAATTCATCCGTCCTTCCATTCGGACCAGATCGTATGGTAACGTCATGAAATATTTAATTTGCAAACAATTTGGACATAAAGTCACTGAGCAACATTCTTTCTCTCTCGCTCTCTCTCTCTCGCCGCTCTCTCCTTTTCGTTCCCTCTCTTGTTCTTTCATCTTCCTCTCTCTCTCTTTCTTTTTCTCCCTTTCTCTCTCTTTTTCTCTCTCATTTTATCTTTCTCTCCTTTTTTTTTCTTTCTCTCTCGCTTCCTCTTCTGGTACTTATTTATAAATAAACCCAGCTTTTCTTGTTCTGTTTTAATCTGTCATTTCGTGATGATATATATTATATGTGTGTGTGTGTGTGTGTGCGTGCTTGCGTGTCTGTCTGTCTGTATGTCGAACGATCCTGACTCGCATGTCAACGTCATAGCCACAGATAACCTTCTGTAACAAACAATACAAAATTTGAAGCCATGTCACTGCCTAGTCCAAGATGTGCACAGCTACACGTACATAAGTCTCATTACTCTTCACTGCTCCTTCAAGGTGTAATTTTTTTTTTTTTATCAAAGGGTCTCAGGTAAAAGATATCTGTAAGTGGTGATAAGGATGTAACAATCAGCCGTTTTCATTTTCTTTTTTTTTTTTATTTAGTCTTCATGAACTTCGGTACGGGTTTTAGTTTTGCAACGTTACTTGGTATCTTGCTGATTCGACTGATCGCTTATGTTTAAGAAATCTACCAGTGACGACTCAAATATAATTGGGATACACTATAATACAGTGTATATCCCTAAGACGAAATTGCCTGTGAGTGGGAAGACTTTTGTAGTCAATGCAGGCATGGATATTGGCACAGTAAAATGTTTCTCTAAACTTGTGTCCGAATGACTGGCACTCAGAATTATTAATCTCGCCTAAAGTAGAGAGAATGTACGATGTGAGGTGCAAAACATTTTCGATGCAGTGATTAAGGCAGCCCGTGGCCCTCTGTCCGTGTCGCCGATGGGGAAATATAATATAAAAACACATACAGGCCTCGCCTAGGTAAAATAATCAGATGGCCGACACTGGAACAAGAGAAATTCCACTGGTGGTGTTGCTGTAAATGGTTCCGCACGCCATCTGCACCGAAAACGTCATCACGTTGAAATCCATCCAAGTCTACAGTGGAACAACAAAATCTAACATGGACCGAACAATGACGTCATTCGTGGGTCATAATGGAGGGGCTGCGTTTTCTATACACTACTTTCAGCCACCCGCAATCTTAGTTGGGGGGGGAGGGTGGGAGAGGAGAGACAGGTGTGCATGAACAACACTTATCAGCAAACGATCGAGCACGAGGAATCCAACTTCTACTCCTACAGAATACATCATGTCATGTTGTTTTTTTCTTAAGCCTTTCAATCCTATGAAAGTAGGATTAGCTCGGCTTTTAGACATTGCCAATTTCTGCTGAGAATTTTTGTGGGTAGAAATTTGGAATTTGGAAAATTTTGCCCGGACAGCGGCACTCAGGCCTACTCTTCATCAATTTTGAACTGCCAAAAGTTCTCTAACGTGCGTAATGTACACACGGGACCTCCGAAATATATTCGCCCTTATCCGAGAAGGCTAGACGTCGGGCCTCCATACCCACAGGAAGCCAGGGACCGTTGAGTCACTGAAAAAAAAAAATGCGGGTTTTCAATCTTCATGCCCTGTCAGTGTCATCCCCCGATGCAGAACCCGCGAGTCGATCCCGGCCGCTGCATGAGCAGACGCCTTACCCATTGAGCCACTGCGTCCCCTATTTGCCTACCTGTTTTTCTTTCTTTCTTCCCACTTTACTACCACAGGACCCAGCACAGGTAGATCCACTGTAGGTTACATGAACAACTAAGCCGTTGCCCACTAGTTCAATAAATGACTTAATCTTGAGTAATATCACGCAATGGGGTCTTTTACTGGGCAGTGCGTGGGAAAGCTGGGGGTCTCGCATGGTCGAGCCTTGATAGATGAACGCTTATTACATAACAGTATTCAGTACGTTCTGAAGGGGTCGCCGTGGCCCTGTGGTTAAGTGTCTGCTTCTTGGTGACCAACTGACATCGCGGGTTCGAGTCTCGGATCTTACTGTCGTTACATTGTATATGCGTCTTTCAACCTCCTGGCGGAGGTTATATCTATGACGGATAGGAACAATTCGAGTACTAGAACTTCTTATTTTTTAGTGACCCAATAGTCGCCCTGGCTATTTCGGCAGGGAAGCCGGACGCCTAGCCTTCTGGGATAATACCGAATACATGATATTTCACGAGTACCTTGTGTATGTTGCCTATGCTAAGGAATCTCTGGCTGTTCCCACAGGTGGCTGAAAAGCGTAACATATCGTATGTCTTAGTGAAGATAGGACAGGACAACAAAGGATATGCTATTGTAGAACAGCGGGGCAGAGATAGGACAGGAGGTGGGTGTAGGAAGATAGGGCAGGACAGGACAGGATAGAATAGGACAAAATAGGATAGGATAGGTTGGGATAGGATAGGATACTGTCCATAGTTGATCAGAGCCGGATAGAATAGGATAGGTTGGATAGGGTAGGTTTTGGATAGGGTAGGACATGATTTGGATAGGATAGGACAATAGAATAAGATAGGATATGGATAGGATAGGACGATAGGATAGAATATGTTAGGATAAGATAGGACAAGATGTGATAGAGCGAAATAGGATAGGTTATGATTGTGTACAATATGAGGGGATAGGACACGATAGGAATAATACGATAGGTTATGATAGGATTATTATGGTATGATAATATTAGGTAGGATATGATAGAACAAGATAGAATAGGTTACGATATGGTAGGATAGGACATGATAGTAAAAGATAGGGTAGGCTATGATCTTTTATGGTAGGATAGGACAAGATTGGACTAAGTAAGCCTTGACGGCGAATCGCTTGAAATGGCCTACATTGTTGTAAAAAAAAAAAAAAATTGGAATTAATATGAATTATAACCGAAGACACCCCGGCTTAAGTTAGTAGACGGTATAACAGGATAACATTGATAGAATAGCATACCATAGGTTAGAGCATATTGCTACCACAGTAACAAGTGCGTCTCAAACTTAAAATGTGGCAGGCATTGTTACATGTAGCTTAATTCATGTACCGACCGCCTCAGTAGAGGTTCGCTTGTTAAACTCTCTACCCATGCGAGAGATTTGAGAAAATAGCCGTCTTTGTGGTTAGGTCTGGTCTCCAGATTTACTATAGTGTGTGACCTACTTCTCACCGTAAGGATTTATAAAGGACTATCTTTGTTCTTTGTCGGAGCTCAGGAGATAGATAGATAGATAGATAGATAGATAGATAGATAGATAGATAGATAGATAGATAGATAGATAGATAGATA
>JBCAUA010092446.1:0-10468 GCA_038406235.1 Peronia verruculata
TAGATAGATAGATAGATAGATAGATAGATAGATAGATAGATAGATAGATAGATAGATAGATAGATAGATAGACTCGCAGACTGACAGACAACCACATACATAGACAGATAAACAGACCCCTCCCTCACCATTTTTCTCCCATAGTTTCACCCTGTGCTCACTGAAAGGGCCCCTTAACCCAAAATACCACATCTCTCAACAGCTGCCCACAGTGAAACTGCTTGTGGAATCTCGTATCCTCGACCGCGGGAAAATGCAGCACAGGGTCATAGAAATCCATTCGGGTCCAAAAGGAAGAAGGTAATGTTTTCAGTGCAGGCTGCATCACAAAATAAACATGCTGGCATATTAATAGTTGTTTCGTGCTGAAATATTTATGGATGCTCTGCGCTGAACACTTTGAGAGATGGGGAATAGATGAGGCGATGAGCTGTTAATGGCAATCGGGAAGCATCTGACAATGCCAGCCTAAAGAGCATGGTGGACCCTAGGTGCCCTCCGGCAAACAACATGCACCTTCATATATTGGTGGAAGAAAGCAAAGATGCTGAAGGACACTGTGCGTGGCGTGACTGATAACTGGGAATATGTGCGTGGCGTGACTGATAACTGGGAATATGTGCGTGGCATGACTGATAACTGGGAATATGTGCATGGCGTGACTGATAACTGGGAATATGTGCGTGGCATGACTGATAACTGGGAATATGTGCGTGGCATGGCATGACTGATAACTGGGAATATGTCAAAGGTAATTTCAATAAAAGAATAAAGTCAGCGCACACAGTCAACTGCCTATGACATGTGACACTGATTAGACCAAAGCAACTGGCAAGATGCACCTTTTAGAACAAATTAATGTAGTTACCTATGTGACATGTGACAATGATCAGACCAATTTTTGTTATTGTGTTGGGGTTTAACGACACATCGGTACGATTACGGCTATACTGTGTCAAACACGGTAAGATGCGTTTACACGCCAAGAAGAAGAGAGGAAAGAAAGTTGGACAGAGGACAGGAAAAAGGAGGGAGAGAGAGAGAGAGAGAGAGAGAGAGAGAGAGAGAGAGAGAGAGAGAGAGAGAAAACAGACGTCTCCCCTGGAATGTCAAGGATAGCACTCCTTGGGAGACATCCCACCGATGGCGGGCTTACACCGCCTGCAGGTGGGAACAGAGAACCTAGTTACAAACACCTGGCCCCTGTTGGGGGGGGGGGGGGGATTAGACCAATGCAACTGACAAGGTACACAGCTACAGATAAAAGCAATTGCCTATGGCATCTGACATTAAACAGGCCAAAGTAACTCGCAAGCTATAGTTCTTAGAACTTAGAATTAAACTAATTACGTATGCCATGTGACATTGTTTAAACCAAAGTGACTGGCAAGTTACACTGCTTTGCACAAAAGTAGATGATTTTGTAATTGTTCTATGACAATACTTTGACCAAAGTAGTTTACATGTGACACTGCTTAGCATGAAAGTGAACTGCCTATGGCATGAGACAGTGGCTAGACCAATGTAACTCGTATGTTGCATCGACCATGGTAAGTCTATATGGCCTGTGACCCTATCCAGAAGTTAAGACTAAAGTAACTACCAACAGCAAAATATGACACTGCCTGAACGAAGTAGCCTTTCACGACATCTGACATTGTCTAGACCAGATGTTCCCAAATGATCGCCAGCCCTTGAGAAGGGGGGGGGGGGGGGGGGGGGGGGGGGGTCTCTTGTAGCCTTGCTAGAGGTGGCTTGTAATAAAATGAATTTCCCTTTTGTTATGCTCTTTCATGTCTTTGTTCTTGGTTTAATCCAAAATAATAATAAAGACAATAATAATAATAAAAAAATATTACAGCTTTTCAGGGTCATTTGATGAGATTAGTTTGCTATAAATAATTCGAGGATTCTTAAATATACATGTACATGTGTTTTTTTACTAGAAATTACTTTCCACTCCATCATAGTAAATAAATGTGAGTCAAGCTGGTGTTAGCAGGGGTAACGTGGATTTCAAGCTTTTGAGTAGGCAGGGATGTCAATCTGTCTACAGGAAAAAGTAGGAAAAGTTCCTGGCATATTCTTCAGCAACATGTAAAACTGAAATACGTTGATGGTTAAATGATACCAGATTTGCAGCCAACAGAGAAATTACTGACAGTCAAAAAGTAGGAAATCCTAATAAAGCAGGAAATTTGACATCCCTGAATAAGGTATCGCGAGTGCAAAAATGCTGGGAAGCACTGGTGTAGAGCAAGACTGTCTGATCATTTTGAAAAGTAAGAAACACCGGCAAATATAAGATCTACTAAGTTTTTGGGATGAGACAAATTTATCTTTAACTTATAGCTAGCTAAATAAATTCGCTATTTCATAAAGAAACCAGAACTAATAAGAAGGTCATGCATAGTTCATCATCCGGTGTAAGAAATATGTCGTTGACCCACTCCAGTATGAATCACTATTTGAAGAAAATAATTTAAAAAAAAACCCACCATACTTCTGTTATAACCACAAAGACCTATATACATGTGTACATCAAACTATAGCAGACATGTTCAAAAGATTGTCAAGATCACCAGTCTGTTCATGGATTTACAGAGCACAACGGTCCTTGAATTGGAACAAAAACTAACAACAACTGAAAGTGCATTGACTTGCAATAAATGATCACCCAACGGGATACTGTGCCAGGTCAGAACACATGCCCAGTGGGAGAGCAGGTGGTGAAATACCAATATAACAGTATCACTGCCAAGACAACAGAGCAGGTGGTGAAATACCAATATAACAGTATCACTGCCAAGAGAACATCTGTGTGACGAATACCGCAACTATTGACATCATACACAGTTGCACCATCCAGACTGAAGATGTGGAAATCGACTGAGAAGTAAATGATTTGCTCAGCCTTTAAGAAAATAAGATGGACATTTGAAAGAAGAAAGACTGGCATTGAATACAGGCAATTTTGTGGATGACAATTCTCAAGTTGCTCGTCAAGTAAGTAAACTAAACTATTAACTGAACAATTGGCTTTGTTTACAAATAAGAGTGAAATCTTTGAATCAAACTCTTAAAATCATAAACCTGAACAGAGAAGAATATTTAAGATTATGTATCAAGACAAAAATGATTGCAACACATGCATGCTTTGGTATCTATAGAGACATTTCTATCAGCAAAAGTTACCAGGCTGCTCGGACTTCACGAGGGGTAAACAATGAGTCTAACCACTACCTTTATTATAAAAATTACAAAAAGAATGATCTATGCAACAAACATATAAAAAGACAATACTTCAACTGAAAACATTCTGCGAAATGAAATCACAACAATGAAAATATAATGAATGAGTTCCTCAAACCAACAGACGTTTCAAAAGGTATGACAATTCATGCTGATTTATACTGATCTAAGCTATTTATTGCCCCCACTGAATGAATGCAGACTATGCACAACTTATACTATAAAAGAAAAATACACAGAATCAAAAGTTTTATATTTTGGACTAGATCACAGAAAGCTGAAGATGATACAGTTCTCAAATCGTCAAAATCACTGCTGCTGTTGAAATACACAGGGTGGTCTTTTTTTTTTCTCCAGCTAACATCCACGTTGTCAAAGTCCTCCTCTGCAAAACTAGTCAGGTAAGGTCTAGCAAAGTTTTTCCCTTATAGCCCTTTCAATTCTGGGTCAGCCCACCTGAGTTATCTCTTACTGCGAGCATTTGACTTAGATTTCTCTCTATCTCTATTCGTGTGTGTGGGTGTGTGTGTGTGTGTGCACACAAGTGTATGGCGAGGTGACTCTGTGTGTGGAGACAAGATTTCCAGTATTGCATCAGATCACAGTGACACTTTCAGGTGTCGACCCCAGCAAACTGGGTTAGCAAAGAGATAACAGACAACATTTTTCAAACCAATGACCTTTTCAAAGATGTAGAGGCAGGAGCAGATAAAAAGGAGAGAAAGAGAAAACAAAGGTGACAGATCACAAGGATAAAATGTCAGTAACATGATACGAACTGTAGGATCAACGGATCGCATAAATATTATACGATAATAAACTTCAGTGATGAGAGTGAAACAGTTCAGGTTATAAATTAAAGAATATAATACGTTTTATTATCATGACATGTCGACAGGTGATAAGATGTGATTAAAAAAATTGAAGGTAAGTAGAGAAATTTATCCTGAACAAGAATAATGCATAAAAGATAACGCGTTCAAAAAAGAAAATTTGAAGGGCAGGTAAAGACCAGTTTGCTGCAACAGCATATAAGAACATTTATATACATGTTCATTGTGGATCGTTAACCTCATAACCTTTCCTCTAATGCATTATTAACTTTACAATTGTACTGGGCTGCTCATTTTAAAATGTCGTGTTTGCTTGACAAATTATGTCATGAGTAAAAACTGTTTGTTTTATAATATTAATTTAGAAACAATGTTTTTATGTTTTGCACTTTCTAAAAAAAAATCACCTCAACCCAAAATGGTGTGTTTACTGGGAATTTCTCCAAAATCAGTACGTCACGAAGGAATTTTGGGTTCGGGAGAGGTGCGATGTGAAAAGGTTGAAGAGACCATAAGTAACTCAAGTGAGGGGAAGAGTGGGAAGAATAAAGAAAAAGCACTGAACATACAGAACGGACAGGGAAAAGTTTCGCGCAGACCCAATCTTTAGCATTTATAACTATGAGGAATGGAGTACACTGGTGCATGAATCATTCTGGAAGGATACCAGTAATCATGAGTAATGCCACTTTGTCTGAAGGCTACAGTTTGTAAATATCTGAATGTCACCTGGAAGCAAGACTCCTAATTGTTCGGTCTGTAAATTTTTATTGATTTAAACTAACACAAAAAATAGCAATGACAAATATTTCAAATTTCAATATAAAGTAAATTCCCTCATCTGTCAAGAAATTGGACTTTTTTGTTTTTTTTCCATTTCAGGACAGACAACGGTTCATTGTCAAACCCAGAAGTGTGTCAAGTACAGGTGGTGGATGAAGTAAAAACTACAAGTCCTCTGACTACAACCATCCATCTTATCAGTCATGCAGTGCAATGCATTGGAAAAAAAAAGGAAGCAGGTCTGGATTATAACTGCACAATATCAAATAAAAAAGGAGGCTAAGAGATTTATTTTTACCATCTTATTCTAATGCTGTGAATACTTAATATTTTTATCTTCTTGTAGTGTGAATGTGTCTGTCTTACATAATACTGTATTTGAGATCAACTGTGACTGGAAATTCCATTTGAGGACAAATAAAGTTTATAGTATCTTATCTTTATTTAGATACTTTTAAACTTAAAAGTAAAGAAAATATTATCAAGAGCTAGAGAAACTGATGAGCAGAAAACATTCTGTTTCTAAGCTATAAAATTTTATGGTTATTGTGATGAAATATAAACCATGAATATGAGAATCCCTAAAGATATAACAATCTTAACTACCTTTACAAATACAGCTAGATCTAGATCCAGATCAGTTTTTAAGTTCATCTCAACAAAGTGGTACTGCAGTTGTCAATTTCTTAAGAGAAGTGTGATTTAAGTTTAAGCTTTCTTCCTTGGGGTCAGATTTGGAAGGCAATGAAAAAGTTTCTACACATCTTGATTTAACACTATAATTACTTCAATTTAGATTCCTACAAGAGTGAAAGATGTTCCTCAATTCTACATCTGGCCTTGAAATGACACTAACAGACTGGTAAGTTCTATTAATGTTTTTTTTTTAATTTTTATTTTTTTTAAATATATTTTTTATATAGTCTATATATATTAGATCTAGATAGATCTAGAGTTAAATAAAAATAGACAATCTAAATCATTACAGTTGACCAACAATGAAGTTTTGTTGAACCAGACTGATAAAGCCTGTAGAATCTACATGTGTAATAAACTTCTTGATTGCTGAATTTTTCTAGGATTTTGAATGGCAGATCAATGAGACACTGTCACTGAGAGAGAATACCAGATATCTAGATCTAGATCTAGAGTCTAGATCTACTGCTTTCTGACATTCTAATTCTGGTCCGATTTGAGGGAAAAAAAAAAAAACCCCCAAAAAACCTTCTAAATCCAAGAGAAGCTATAACGGTATACCTTCTGTGGAGCAGAATGATTTATTCAGTATAGAATTATTCTTATAGTGTAGATCTGTATCTAATCTGAAGCAAAGCTTATTTACCTTGTAAACTTGAGGATGATCGACGTCTTATGTTGGCAGACGGCTTGACCGATCAGGTGATATGACGAAACCTCTGCTCTGGGTCCAAGGTTTACACTCTGTCCAATCTTGTTCTAGATCTAGATCTACGAACGCACAAACGTGATCTATTTGAAATCGTTCCTGGCCATTGCAACATAAAATTAGTCAACAAGTTAGTCACGACCTCTACGTGTCACACTTTTGTGATGTGTCCGTGCATCCGTTTAGTAAACAACCCTAACTAGATCTTGGCAGATTCGCATTGCATACTACGTCATCAAATTCGGGGAATGTCCGGAGAATAATAAATTCGTTCATTACCAGCATCGATCTGATCTCTTCCGAAGTCCATGATGATCTTTACAGCAATAATGTTTTTAGAATTCAGACTTGCATGAAACTCCTACGGAGACTGAAAAAAGCACGATTTTAAAATTCCAATGCTTTGGAAGTGAGTGAATGAGTAAACGGTCACGAAAAAAAAAAAAAAAAGGAAGGGGGGGGGTCGGTGGGTGCCTGAGAGGGGAGGGGGCGGGAACGAGGGGGAGGAGAGCCTGGATTGAAAGTGCCTGCTATTCTGCCTATAGACATCAATGACTCATCCGTCACAGTTTCAACTACAGCCCAAGTGGAACAACATGCCCGGAAATTAAAAAGTTATGAAAAATCTCGCAAACATTCAAGACTAAAAAATGCTATCGACTGAACATTCTAGGTTCCCCCACGAAAACCCCCAGAAAATGCTGTGGCGTGGCCGTTATTGTAAATGAATGTATCCGATTTGAAGTGCAGGTTTCAGTTTCGTTGAGCAGCAGAGCCTATAACAACATGAAATCACATAAAACTGTACCCGTTACGGCTACGTTATTAGTAAACGATTAAAAGGATCCTAAGCAACCCTCCAGCCCTCATCTCTTCCGTCGCATACATAATTCCTTCCTGTATTCACACCACCGTAAAAGAAACGCTCCATTGACCTAGTGGGATGTAATTTTAATTAAAGCTGTATGACGTGAAACAAACCAATTCACGCCAGCAGTATGAACGATATATAAAACTCAATAATGTGGCCTATATAAATTACTCCCTGGTTCAATTATCCATTTTGGAAAGGGGGGAGGGGGGAATCTATTACGTAGGCTAAGCTATGATTTAGCAAGCATGCATTGGATTTTTCTAGACACAGAGCAGAGCACTGAGTCTCGAGAACATGTTAAGTGAATCTGGCTTTTCGAGGACGTGCCGAAATGTCTGCAATGCTACATAAGATTGTCCTATAAAGGAAGTACAACTCAATAGTGTCCCTAGCTGAATTCCTACATCGTGAGGTTTTCAAAGTGGATTGCATGATAGATAAGATACAAGTAAACAACCAAATAAAAAAATTAAAAAAAAAAGCTTCTTCTAGTTATGATAGCCGTGAATTGGGGCTATTCTTGTTCCTGCTTTTTTATTTTTTTATTTTTTTGTTTGTTTGTTTTCCCGTTTGATTAATTCTTGTGTTTTGTGTTATTTCATAATTATTCTCAGAGTAAAACAAAATTAACCAAACAAACAAATAAACAGAAAGACAGAAGTGTGACATAGGCTCCAAGGGTCAATAAATTTCACCCTACCGACTTTCATTCAGTCAAAGGCAACCCCGTTCCTTACGATGATAGGAATTGGGTTAAGGTCATGCTGATAATCACAACTGCTGATAAATTTCATCCGTGCCCCTTTGTTTTCTTGTTGACAGATACATGAACTACTGATGAACTCCTCACGTTATCTTAGACCTGGAGTCCTTACTCCTGGGCAGCTCGGCTACGCTCTTAAGACACAAAGATGCTGTCAGGTTTTCAGAAACAAGTAACCCCGTTAATCCCTTGTCAGTTAATCAGAGAATTAGATAACCACTAGCATGAGGTCGAAACACAGAATCAAACCATAATCCGTAGAGAAAGACTATTGAATGGGCCTGAATTTCATAATATGAAAATTAGTTCTGGAAGACAGAGGACAGTTTGCATCTTTCGGACTGATGCACCTGGTGTCAGTTTTAGGCCTATTGAGAAATTTTGATCGGAAGTAATGAACATTTCTAACACCCCAATAAGTCCTAAAAGCAACATATTAAAATGATTGGAATCTGCTTTATAAAATTCAAAAAATGTCCTAATGTGGAATGCGTGATAATGCGATATAAATGTTATTCATCAGTTTAGGACCATTATGAATGATTCATACTTGTGACACGGGCTAAGCGATGACGTGACATTCCGCCGTTCAATAGGCCTTGTAAGGCTATTTCATGAATGACAAATATTTACTAGAAATCGCTACAAGTACATTATGTAGGAGAAGCACATGTATTATGTTTATTTGTCAAGAAGTTTGAAATAGCAGTTATGAAATATTGTTTTCTTTGGTTACAATGCAATAGTAATAAAAAGTTCTATGTCTAGCATTTGTGTGTGTGGCTGGCGAGTAAAATCAAATGAGTTGATCAAGGGACGTCACTACAATAATTCACTCGGCCCAGATATTCGTTATTGGTTACTTCCCTCGAAAAGAACCAGAAAAGAAACCCCAATGCTGTAATGTTGAAATTTGGGAAGATAAATTATCACGGGATTGGATTTATGACAAAGAGATCACCGATATTTATTTAGATTTATTTCTTCAATAATATATGGGAGTCAGAAAAGAATGCTGATTGGGACAATAGACTCATCTCACAAATTGACTGACGGATAGATAGCAGGGAGGAGATATTTAGAAAGAGAAATTAACAGGCAAGCAGATAGCCACAAGTGGACAGTCAGGTAGACTGTGGTATGGCCTCTGCTCAAAGAGAAAACAGGCCGGGATCGACTCGCCGGTTCTGCATTGGGGGATGACAGGACAAGAAGATCGAAAACCCACATTTTTTCAGTGACTCAACGGTCCCCTGGCTTCCTGTGGGTAGGGAAGCCCGACGTCTAGCCTTCTATGATAAGGGCCAATATATTTCGGAGATCCCGTGTATACGTTACGCACGTTACCTTGGCAGTTCAAAATCGATGGAAGAGTAGGCCTGAGTGCCGACTTTTGGGGCCAAATTTCCAAATTCCAAATTTCTACCCACAAAATTTCTCAGCAAAAATTTCCAAATTCTAAAAAGCCGAGATAATCCTACTTTCCTAGGATTGAAAGGCTTAAGAAAAAAAAAACAAAAAAATCTCCACACTACCACCCCTTCAACCTCCCATTTCAAGTGCTGTCCCTGCTATCATTAGTCTCAATGCGATCTCTGGCCTCCACTTTTAATTTCTACTGCAACCGCTATTACAATGATAGTTTATGTTACCAGCCCTATCGCTCTCCTTTGCTCCCCTGCCGGTGGTCCTCTGCTCCCACCTGCAGGCGGTGTATGCCCGTCATCAGTGGGGTGTCTCCCATGGAGTGCCATCCTCGACATTCCAGGGGCGACATCTCTTCTCTCTCTCTCTCTTTGCTCCTGCCTTCTGTCCCGCGCTCTTTCCTCTCTTGCTCTTGACGTGTAAAGGTATCTTACCGTGTTTGACACAATATAGCCGTGATCGTGCTGATGTGTCGTTAAACACCAACACAACACAAACAAACAAACAAACAAACAAACTTTCCTTTGCCAGACAGGGGGAGGGGAAGGAAAAGATTAAACAAACGACGTAAAGAAGTAAACCAAAACACAAGAAGTTACTTTTCTTTTTGTCAATTGAAAGATCGATCTACAATTTCTAAAATTATTACGATAAGACAAAACGATAAGACATTCTGCCTACACTATTCACCATCATTATCATTTCTGAGTTTCTCATGTTGTACTTTTTCAAAGGGTGCAAAAATATATCGCACCCCTTGTTTTTTTTTTTGGCAAGTCAGCTGAGATAATCACCATATCAGGAGGTTGAAAAGCTTACCACATCCGTTACTCTTATCATCAAATGAAAGTCATAGGGATGGTTAAAAGAAAAAAAAAAAACCCTATGACGATAACAAGTAAACTTTAATTACTTCCACTTGTAACTAGCACTTAAAGCTTTGCCTTATATGCAGAATTTATTCCCTTACATAAAATAGCAATGACTAATATTGCCCCATCATCACAGCTTTGCTTGTCCGACCGAGTTTTACTATGACAAAACAGATTCTGTCATTGCTGTCTATCTATCTATCTATCTATCTATCTATCTATCTATCTATCTATCTATCTATCTATCTATCTATCTATCTA
>JBCAUA010092478.1:0-10466 GCA_038406235.1 Peronia verruculata
ACTCAGTTAAAGGCTCAGAAATGGGTAAAATAACTCAGGTAGTGGTTGAAAAAAAAAAAAAAAGAAGGACGAACGAAGGAAAAGATAATTGAAAAGAAGGGAAAAAAAAAAAATCCTACACAGCATTTGCAATAACAATGATCATTATCCTCTTTCCCGAACCCATCCCGCCTCAGTAGTAGGCCCTGCTTATCCCTGTGTTTTGTTTCGCCTGTCAATCCTAAGAAGTAAGATTATCTCGGCTCTATATGACAGCGTTTTTTTTTTTTTTTTTGAAGTGGATAGGTGACCCCGGATATACATATATACATATATATCATCTGTAATTATTCATCATTAATGATCAATGCACACCATCTATAATTAGTTCGTCGGACCTACCTGTTAACGTTATGGTGGACCGTAACCCCGCTCGTCGGACCTACATGTTAGCGTTAGGGTGGACGCGCTGGTCGAGGGTCCCAGCAGGTTGAGCTAGAGGGGTTGTTCTAGGTTTCTACGACAACCGAGAAGGTAAAGAAAATGAACAGTGCGTCGCCCGGGGTCCACCTATCTTCTATCTTTTTTTTTTTTTTTGGTGACAATTTTTTTGAGGGTAGAAATGTGGATTTTAGAGGTTTTGTCTAGAGAGTGTCACTTCGTTTACTCTTCATCAATTATTAGCTGCCAAGGATTCTTTAATGTGCGTAGCATACGTACGTGACTTCCGAAATGTAGTAATATTCACCCTTATCCGAGAAAGCTAGACATTGGGGTTCCCCATCCAGAGGAATAACTGAAGGAATGCAGATTTTCGATCTCTATGTTCGCCCATCGATCCGCGAATCGAACACACAATCTTCTTAAGCGATTTTTTTTCCACCAAGGAGCAGACGCCAAACCATATGGCCATGGTAACACTCCCCTCCCCTTCCACCCCCTTGTCGCCGTCTCAGAAACATAATTCATTGCTGGGATAATTAGAGAACAAAACGAAAATCAAATGAACAAAACAAAACAAACAGATTAAGTCTGTTCAGTTTCATACGACATTGCTTCTTCATCCTCTTGTTTAAATGTACTTTGTTTGTTTGTTTGTTTTGGGGTTTAACGACACATCAGCACGACTACCGCTATATTGTGTCAAACACAGTAAGATACGTTTACACATCAAGAAGAAGAGAAGAAAGAAAGCGGAACAGAGGACAGGAGCAAGGAGAGAGAGAGAAGAGATGTCTCTCCTGGAATGTCAAGGATGGCACTCCTTGGGAGACATCCAATCGATGTCAGGCTTAGACCGCCTACAGGTGGTAGCACAGAACCTACATAATTTATAAACCCCGGGTTTCCGCGGGGACGTAGGCCTATTGCTTTGTAACCGTTCATCCTCTTAATTACTTTCTAGTCGCTAATGCCTTTCAAGTCATAAACGATGAAAATATGCTGCAAACTACTTGAAAAGTAGCCGAAAATTTCAGAACCGACAACATGCTCATTTCACAGGAGGCGCTACGATCTCAGTGGACCGAAGAGAACGAAAGTGATTAGCCTGTGATCGTTTCGCAGTGGACGAAAACAGAATGTTTATTTTTCGTTTACTTGAATATGCAAAGCAGAATGTTAACCTAAAGATTTTTCCTGGAAACGCTGATAAGCGACCACAAACACGAAGAGGCAATGGCGATGATGTAATGACTAGATCAACCTGACACTCGACTATCATTTTAAAATTGAAATGTAGTAGATGGATACAGGTGCACACATATTTAACAATTTAAAATATAGACCAGTTTGATAAAAAGAACATAGTACAGGGGTTTAGAAAATAAAACTAAAAAAAAAAAAATTCCCGACATTTAATCATTCTTCACTTAAGGTAAAGAGGGAGAGCATGATTTAAAATGGTTAAAAATAGTTTGTGTACATCGGGTAGTCATATGCATGAATGACCGAATTCAAATTCGCGTTTCGTTTCATTGTCCCTGACTTTGAGTTTTGAGTCTTGACAACCGTAAACAAGTTGGCGAAGGGAAAGAACTCTCTTATCCGGAACTACGTCATAGAAGAACGAAGGTAAATATTTTCACCAATGGAATCGATTGGATTCCTTCGTCCACGGCTCTGCTGTCATCTGTGTGGATTCTCGTAGGTAAGAATCACGCTCGATCAAGTTTGTCCTCTGCCGGAAAGAAAACCGTTGTCTTCTCTCGCTTTTATCATGTTTATTAGGAATAATTTCCTAAAGTGGTATACAGTTGATCTAATTTGATTGTTACCGGGTTGTTTGTCGGCTCTACCGACCATACATGGATTTAGATGATCTACTGCGTTGAGACGAGTTGCGACAAGGTATTACTCTGCGGCAAGTCTCTCTCGTGGGCACGATACCTAGAATTATTCTGAAATTAAATGTTGTTCAACTGAGGAAACATTATTTTTGTCAGTCAGGGAATGACATCACAAGAAGGTCTACTTTAAAACAGAGACCTCAAGGCCTTCTATGAACTTCGAATGTGAAGGTAAATTCTCGAAAAGCACAACTTAGACGATTTGGAGGTTATAAAATATTTATAAAAATCCAGCAAAATAATTACCAAGCCTACTTTGCACTACACAGTCAGTAGTGAAAGGGAATGCTTGGACTTCTTTTGTGCAAAAAAATAACTGGCTTGCAACAAATAGGTACATAGGTGGACAAAAAATTCTTGGTAGTTTGCTTTGAAACGACAATGCAAGTTTACACCATCAATCAGGAGAGACAGTGAAAAATAGATAAATCCCGCAAAAGTCAGGAAATTTTAATAGTCCATATTTGACCAAGCAAAAGCTTCGAAATCCTGGATGGAGTGTTTGTACCCCCTGCTAAAAATGGAACACCCACTGATGTTTGTTACTGCTCCACACGACATCTGAGAACAGTTGTCTCTGTGCATTTTTTATGTGTTTCTCTATGTCAGTGATAGTGAACAGGTTTGAGTGTTTGTACACTCTTACTGAAATTAGACGGGAATTTCTAGCTGTTCGAGTGGTCGGAACAAATTTATTGATACTGATGCAGGAATTGTTCTTCTTCCAAAGTAGGCTCATCATATTCATGTTTGTTGGCATTTCAATTTTGATGCTCAGGCTCACATTCGTTACTGTTGTGTTTGCTTTTCAGACCACATATTGACTGAACACTGCATCTTCTCTTGGATCTACCCAGTCTGGAGTTGTGCCCTTTACACTCAGCAGACATACACACTGCTAGAGCTTGTTTCTAGCTGTTTGAGACTGGTGTAGCAGGGTGGTACTCACCAAAAAACACGTCAACACTGAAGGAAGGTAGGTGGAAATGCAGCTAGATGTGCCTTTGACTAGTGTAGGTCTAGATCTTGGCTAGCAGCATTGTGTTCAGCATGAAAGATGGGTTCATTGCAAAGGAAATTGCTGTCGCTGATGTTTGGCTCCCAAAGCTTAGAAAAGAGAACCTCAAAGTCATGGACATATTCAGGCCTCCAAAAATTGCTGAGGAAACATTAAAGTTTGCCACTAATGGATAGTTATTAATGGTATAATTTGATGAATGGTAAACCAATGCAACAATTAATAGCCTACATGTTTTGTTTTTTTGTTTTTATTTTCTTATCTGTGTTTACTGTAGATCTTTGCAACAGTGACATAAATGTTTTTCATTTTGATTTTGAGTGATGTTGCAAATTTCTTTCAAACATCAAATTTCATTGTAAATGTTACCAAGGGAGCCATGATTTGCATTACTGTATATTTTTTTTTAAGCTCAACATCACAATCTGTTATGAGGTTTTGCATAGCTTAATAAATGCTGATTACAGATAATATGAATGGTTTGTATTATGTGACTATAGACTATAGATAGACACATTCTCCAATTTGTATGCTACATCCCTTGCATGAATATCAGCTTGTAGACCTTTGACCATGATATTGTGATTCTTCATCCATTGTCTTTTTTTTTTCTTCTTTTCATTTCTTTCATTTTTTTTTCTTCTCTAAAGTTCCCATGTCCCTCATGGCACAAATAGTGGGATTGAGGCTTAAGTTGGAGAAGAATTTATCTGGCTGAATCAGTGTAGATCAAAGTCTGTATTGGTCTTTTTGGAATAAAGTTGGTATTTCTTTTAGAGTTTTTCTTTGCATGTTCTTTCTTTTATAAATAAAATGACTCCTAGGGCATTAGAACTACATCTAGCTAATGGTTTAGTATATCAGTATGGGAGCTTCTAACAATGACAGTAGTGCAGAGGACAAGTGAAGTTGTTAACAGATTGGAAATCGTCCAGCAATTCATCTTTATAATGTCAGTTTGAACTGCAGACCTACCAGTTTTATGATGTAAGTAGCCTTTCAGTCCTTAGAAAATAGAATTATCTTGGCTTTGTGTGCCCGGTGTGCCTGGGAAGAATTTTTGTGGTTTGAAATTTGGGATTTTTTAATTTCTGCCTGGACAACAGTGTCCCCATCTGTTCTTCATCCAGTTTTTCAATGCACACTGGACCTCTAAAATAAATTTAACCCTGTCTGAGCAGGCCAGACATCAGGCTTACCTATCAAAAAAGCTAGGGGACTGTTGAATCATGGAGGAAAAAAAATGCAGGTTCTAATTTTTTCCATGCCCAGCAGGATTTCAACCTGCAATATAAGTTCTTTTTTTTTTTTTTCGCTTAGAGTCCATGCCATTCCCTTGGCAGTGGTGGCCCCCTGAGGTTTCCCCAAGTGTCTATAATGCTAGATATAGTTGTGATAAATATGTGACATTTTAGGTAAAAAGGCATTGTAAAAAGTAGCTTTTTGTTCCACATGCTATTTAGAAGTATGTACAATCAAATCTTTGTCCTTATCAGTTGACACTTTTAGGGTTAAAGAAAGGTAAACTGTGTGCCAGACAAATGGGCTTGTTTTTGTTTTTGGCATTTATTTCATTCTGTTTGGTTTTCTACCCAACTATTTATTGTTCTCAGATTCTCATTTTCTGTAGGCCAGTGCTAGATGTATATATGTTGTATGAGGGATGAATGGAAACAAATAATTTAAAAAAAAAAAAAACTGAGAGAAGTGGGTTGGTTGGTATAAGTCAGGCATGATGAGTTTACTTAACCCTCTTCATCCCAAAATGACATGAATATTTGACACTCGGTTAGGAATGCCTTTAAAAGACTGAAACCTAAAAACATTCTTTGAGTTAGATATTATTTTATATGAGACAATATTAAATGTATGTAGCATAGACTTCTACAACAGACCAGACCAACATAGTTAATGGCGAACACAAATGATTTCATGATAAAGATAATGGAAATTTAATTGTTATCTAAGGATAGTGATAGGGCTTTGTAATTTGGGATCACTCCTGATTTTTGAGAGTTAAAATTGATCAATAAGCAAGTTCTATAACTACATCACAAAAGGGGTGTTGTTTATCACACATGACCACACTTGGCTGCTGTCAAATATATAGTTTTGATCTGACATGTTGCCATGGTCAAGGGGTTGGGTGCCTGATCCATGGTGAAAAACTCACATCAAGGGTTTGACATTCGAATCTTATTGGGAAATGGAAAGATTAGGAGATTAGAACCAACATTTGTGTTTCAGTGATGCAATAATCCACTTGGGTAGAAAATCCTGGCATCTAGCCTTTTTTCATAACGATCAATATATTTCAGAGCGCCCGCATGTTACCTGTATTTTATACGATAAAGACCACTTGGCAGTTGAAAATCAAATGAGGAGTAGATGCTTTCCTTGCAAAATTTCAAAACTCCAAATTTCTGTCCACAAAAACAAATTCTTCTCTCCAAAACTGGACAATAGCTTAAAGCTGAGATAATCCTAGTGTCTCAGGATTGAAAACATGACATACATAGTAAGAGAAAAAAAGTACATATCGCGAGCTCAATTCTTTGTTGCTCTATCTCCACTTTTGGGCAATCTGGAGATGTATATGTCATATGAAATAGGGATAATAAATCCACCATATAATGTAATTATTTGACTGGTCCCTTGCCCAAATAGGTAGATTTTGAAAATCCCTTTGTCCTACCTCCTATGAGCAAACACAGCTGAAAAACATAAGACATGAATTTTCTCTTAATGAGAAAAAGGGAGATAGAGCTACAGAGAAGTGACCTCACGATATGACGATAGTGATAGCAAAGGCATTCTAAATGAAAATGTGACAGACCCATGCATGTGTCTCAGTTGAGCATGGCTTCCTCTCGTGAATCTTTTTGCCACCTTTTTTCCTTGTTCATCACACTTTATTGGCTGTGAATGTTTTTGCGTCACATAGTATGAAATTCATCAGGATATTACATGGAGGTTGTCACACTATATTATTGGACCGTCACTTCTTGATTGCAGTATAGATTGAATAGAAAAGATAGTCCAGTTTCCTTTCTTGCTTTCTCTGTCTTTCTCTCTCCTCACCAATTCTCTCGTCTTATCCTCTCTTTGTTTATCCTTCCCCCATCACTTTCTCCTCAACTTCCTCTGTTTTTTTCTTGCCACCGCCAACCCCTCCCTTCCCCCGCACAGTCCCCTTTCCTCCTCTTATATTAATGTAATCAGAATTTGTGTATTATAATAAATAGATGCTACAACATCCAAAAGTTTACCATAATTCAGGCAGACTCTATGCATCCAATTTACAAATCAATTGAAATATTCCAAAATAAAATAAAAAATAAATAAATAATTAAAAATGACAGTTTAGTGGTATATATGAGAACTAGTCATGATCATTACATAAACTCATTTTTGCCCTCAGCCGGAAACTTATCAAGCTACAATGTAGTTAATGTTTCTTGTTCTGTTACTGCTCAAGATATTTTTGTTCAGGTGTAAGTGTAAGTGTGAGTGGATCTTACTTCTACACTATGTCTCATCATCTGTGGATAGAATCTCCTTTATGATGACAAGTAAAGGTTCTTATCTTATCTTATCTTATCAGTATAAGTCTTATCTTATCAGTATAACTCTTATCTTATCTTATCAGTATAACTCTTATCTTATGTTATCTTAACTCTCAGTATAACTCTTATCTTATCAGGATAAGAATTTTAATTTTAGCCCAAAATGATAGGAGCCACCAACTGCTCAAACTGACATGGTCCAAACGTTCTCTGTGAGCAATTTCCAATTTCGCCTCATTCATATTTATAAATATATTTACAGATTTTGTTCTCCTTCTCCTCATCTGACTCCCACACACACATACATACACACACGCACATGAACTCTCTCTCTCTCTCACACACACACACACACACACACACTCTCTTTCTGCATATGTGACGCTAGTTTATCTTTGTTTCTGTGCAAATAACCAGCAAGAGACTACACGCACACTACACGCACAAGAGATCTACACGCACACTCATACACATATAGCACGCACGCGCGCGCGCGCGCACACACACACACAGAGTATCTCTCCCCCTCATTGTAGATGTGATGCTAGTTTGACTTTGTTATAGTGCAAATAGCTGGCTTCTGACACACACACACACACAAACACACACACCAACACATACCCACAAACACATGCTTTCCGTCTCTCTCTGATAGACCTGATGCTAGTTCGACTCTGTTGAAGAGCAGATAACCAACAAAGGACGACTCGTTTGTTTATTTGTATCATCGCGTTGCCATGGAAACGAAGAGCCTGTTTCAGAATCGGACCGAGTCGCTGTGGAAAGTAGTGAAGTATTGTCATGACCGAAAAGAAAGCGATGCTGTGCAAATAGTCAACGAATAGTTACTGGGAGCCTAGGAGATCGATACAAGGTTTGCTCAGCGAACATGAACTGTTAGCTGTTAGAATACAATGTGTGCCTTTTAAATAAATCTTTTTGAGAGTCAGCCCGTAAAAAAAAGTGATAGCGCGATGCAACCGAGCTGAAAAGCTCTAAAATATCTTCGTTAATGGCCAAACGGGGGTTATTTTTGACCAGTCCTGTTGTTTCCCTATGCCAGGCACAAAGGTGTTGAACAAGGGCATAGAGAGGGAATAAATGACCTTTAAATTCTTTGTTTGAAATGTACCTTATAAAAACAACAACAACAACAACGAAATCATTGTAGGATATAAGGAAACTGTTTTCTTCTTATCGTAATAATTTTAGTAACTTTTTTCTTTTTTTTTTTTTGTGATCGGTTTTTCAAATGACATTGTTTCTTTAACAGCCCTTGTGTATGGTAAAAGGAAGTCACAGCGCTGGTAAAAAACAAACGAACAAACAAAACAATTTGGGAATGAATTGACCTGAAACTGCCGTCAAAAATCTAAAAGATAAACAAGGAAACCTTACAAAACATAACGATTGTGCAAGATCGCATGAATTTCCGTTTACAGACAGCTGTGTAATATATATCCTGTGTTTGTTTGTTTGTTTATTGTGTTGGAGTTTAACGGCATTTCGGCATGATCGCGGCTATATTGTGCTTAACATGGTAAGATACGTTTACAAGTCAAAATTGCTGATCAAGCAGGAAAGAGAACGGAATAGAAGCCACGAGCAAGGAGAGAGAGAAGAAATGTCACCCTTGAAACGTCAAGGATGGCACTCCATGGGAGACATCCCACCGACGGTGAGTTTTCACCGCCTGCAGATGGGAGCAGAGACTTTTCGGGGTCTTTGTCAGGGAATATAGCCTGTGAATACAAGGAAACTTGACATGTATGCGCATTAGAATGTCATGCCAAGAGACAACTACACCTAAATTGCGCCAGAAAAATTTTGACGACAGTATCGGGAAAGCGCTCTAAAAATGAGACTTTGCTCCGATGAATTCTGAATAGTACCATCCAGTGTACACTTTTTAGTGTCAATAGATATTTGGAACTCTATTGCTTAGGAACTACATTTTTTTTTTAAAAAGCCACCAAGAGATATGTTTATGGACATATTTATTGTCAGTTTTACAGCTTTGAAAATAAAATCATGACCACAAAAAAACATGTGCTGTCCTTGACAAACAAGGCCATGAATTCTCTGAGGATGACAGAATGTCTTTGATAGCTAAAATAAGTGCATTCCTTTCGGAGGTGTTAAACAAAGCAGCTGAATTTTATTTTTTACGATGAATTAAGGTACTACTGCCCTGCATTCACGCCTATGTAGCAACATGAGATGTTTCCTGATCTTTCCAACGAAAATTCCCACCCTTTACTGCCGCCCCATTCTCCCAAGGCAAACCATGGCTTTTGTATAAGTAAAGGTTATCACAAACACAGTATCCTAGATTAAAACAAACAAACAAACAAACATTAATACGATTAAAAGCCTTACTGGTGGATGAACGAGTAGAGATAGTTATGTCCGGATAGAAGGATGAATTAGAAGCTGGACAGATAGGTGAATGGATGGAATGGATGGATGGACGGATGGATAGTTGGATGGATGATGGACAGATGGATGGATGGATGGGTGATGGATAATTGGATGGATAGATGGAAGGATGAATGGATGGATGGACTTGTGATATATGGATGATTAGATGGGTAGAAGGATGGGCTTAATATTATGATGACAGTAAAAAAAAAACAACAAAAAAAAAAAAAAAACCTGGTGACATAACGATGTGGGAACTTCGGAGGGAAGTAGTTCCTTAAGAAAAGAAAAACAGAGCGTCACCGGAATTTCTGATAGATCGATTCATTTCCTTTTTGGCTGCTCTAGCGGTAAATCTTTGTCAACGACATTATCGCTGTCCCGCGGCGGGGACTCCTTATTCAAACTCTGTACAGAATGTGTCCCACCCGGGGCGATCTTCGGCCATGTCTCCTTACATACTCCAACCATCTAGCCCCCCCCCCCCCTCCTCCAAAATCTCAGACTTGAGCTAGCTCCTCCAATACGCTGATGACATTCGATTGATTTTGCCTTTTATCCTCATCGATCTGGAATGGCCGTCCGGTCCCATCTCAGGTTCTGTGAGGGATGACATGCTCTGAGGAGGTTCCAAATGGCCCGCTGATGACTATGCAAATTTGCAGTGAAAGGAGCCCCAGAATGGGAGCTAGTGGCCGACGTTCAGGTTAACGCTAACAGCCCTGTTCACGATGTTCCGAGCTCTCTAACTCAGCGAATGTCCGTCTCGGTAAATACGCATTAATTTTTTTTTTTTTTGGTTTTGTTTGTTTTTTTTGTCCTGTTCTATTTCAATTCGGAACATCGACGAAGGAAAGAAAAGTCTTTACATCGCTAGGGATTCTGAAACGCGATTAGCTTAGTGACTGGTCTTTTGTGGTCAGCGATCTAGCTTGACCGTTTTTGGCTGACATATCCGTGCAGGTATAGTGTTTTAATTATGCAGTCAGAATGTGTAAGCTGTTTATGAGTATATGTATATGTTGTAGTTAATGGATTAGATGGACTGTTCAATGGAAAGACGAGCTGATGGATGGGGGGGGGGGGGATAGGGGGGTAGGGGAATAAATGGATGGATGGATCGATAGATGGATG
>JBCAUA010092489.1:0-10466 GCA_038406235.1 Peronia verruculata
TGTGTTATTTGTTTTTCTTGAATTGTTTTATTAGTTACCGGTCTGACAGTTATATTGTATTTTTATAAAATAATAATTACCAGCTTTATGATCAATAGAGCTCACCAATGGGGGTCCAGAAAAAAATCCCATTGACTTTTGTCTTGGCCTTGCCCGGGCCGAAAGTCTGCTCACTTACTTCTTGGCTTGACCCTGTTACGATGGGTAGGCAATTTATGACTAAAACGTCGCGTTGGGCCTTGTTAACCCTAGAGGCCCTCTAAGTGATAATAGTAGTGAGCAATGGTCAGGACTTAATTTGTGCAGGGGAAATCTCCGGCCAGACAGAATTTTCTTTTCTGAAATCTTGTGTTATAACTTTTGAAATATCTGTACCACAAAAAAAAAAAAAAAAACAACTTAATTGGATGCATGTCAGAGACAGAAATGACGTCATTGGTTATTTAGAGGGAGTTAGAACTGAAACAAATCGGAGGCGGATCATTTGATTCGGGGACACAAATAGACCAGAGGAAAAAGCATTGCTTATCTTTTACGACACTCACTGTGCATCATTTGTTCTTATTCCTTGTTCTCATCAGCAAACGTGTGTGTTGCTTCAGACTTCGGTGCCATAGGTCTTTGGAAATAAACGGACCCTACTTGCTATTGGTAATAAAAATTATATTATTTCATAATTGGCAGCTGTTTCTATTTAAGCTTACCGGAAGAGAACCATCTGACAGAGCAGCGGACACTCGAGAGCCAAGAGGGATCCTCGCTGTAGAAATTTGCATGCAGATTCAGTCTCCATCAAGGCTGACTGGTAAAGACCGAAGAGCGAAAGGGAAATTCGAACAATGCTTCTGGCACAAATCCAGCGAAAAGTCATCCATATTAACCTGTTAGATAATTCCCTAAGGGCGAATTATCCCGTCTCGTGCCACTTTATCTTTGCTTTTTTTCTCTCTCTTTCTCTTTCTCTCTCTCTCTCCCTCTCTCTCTCTCTCTCTCTCTCTCTCTCTCTCTCTCTCTGTGTCTTTCTCTCAGGTTTTCTTTGTAGGCTATGGAACCGGTGGCAAGTAAAAGACAGAGTGGTGGAATAGTGAAAGGAAATAAAAAGATAGAAAAGTGGGTGGGAAGGAAGAAGAGAGTGGAGGGGTGAGCAGAGAATGCAGAGAAAAAATAAACATAGAAGGCAAGATAGAGATAGATAGACAGAGATAAAGGCAGACAGTCAGGAATACAGTGGTACGAACAAAGGCTAAGAGATCGGGTTGGTGTGAGTAAGAGAGAGTGAGAGAGAGAGAAAGAGATAGTGGGAAAGACGTCAGGAATACACAAATGTATACACGGTGAGAAGAGAGACATAAATAGGGACATATGATATAGCAACTGAGACAGGGATACACTGATAGCAGTCAAGGAACATATACATGTATAGAGAGTGTGCGTGTACGAGAAAGAGAGAGAGAGAGAGAAAGAGAGAGACAGAGAAAAGAAAGATGGATTGATTTGTCAAAACCAAACATCTCGAAGGACTTGAGGAAAAAGACAAGGATGTCTCATTTGGCCTCTCTTCTTGACACAACATCATAGCTAAATTATTAACTATGACAACAATTTTGCTCGTATCGTCCATCCATCTGTCCATCTAACTATCCATCAATCCATCCATCCATCCATCCATCCACCCTCCATCCATCTATCCCTCCACCCTCTCATTCATTAACCCATCCTTCCATCCACTCATCCATCCCATCCATCCTTGGTCCATCCATCTATCGATTCACTTATCCTTCCATCCACCCAGTCATCTATCCATTTATCTATCCATCTAATCTATCTGTCCATCCATATCTCCATCTCATCCATGCATCCATCCATCCATTCACCTATCCATCCGTCCATCCTTTCACCCATCTATCACTCTGTCAATCCGCCAAACTTTCCATTAACAAGTTCAGGCCTATAATAGTCTGACGGAAGTATTTCTTCTTATATTCTCAAGAAGATTCTAAATCTTTTCCATCTCCACGCTGGATTCAAACCTGCGACGTTTTAGCGGAGGAAGAGACACTCAATCCTTCGGTCATGGCGCCTCCAAGCAAACAGTTGTGCGCTCCAGTGGCCTTTATATTTGTTAGGTTGGTAGAATGTACAGGTGAATCAAATGCAGGCCTCTGTGCTAGCCAAGGTGTCCGGAGGAACAAACAAATGGGGATAACGAGCGGAAAATAACGTCAAGTACAGGAGAAGCCATGGGCTTGTTTGTCGATTTATTCCATTCTTTTAAAATTTAAATTATTTTTTTTATAGAGTACATTGCTCTCTCTTTTTTTTTTTTTCATAGTGGACATAAACGATGAAATGTGTGCGCCGTACATATCCCGATGTCTGTATGTCTAAAAGGGGAAAAAAAAGAGAGAGAGAAAAGGGAATGAGGAAGCGCACGAGAGAGAGAGAGAGAGAGAGAGAGAGAGGGAGGGGGAGAAAGAAAATGACAGACATCAGATAGAAGGGAAAGGAAAGGAAAAGATGTGGAAGGAGGGGAAGGTAGGGGTTGATGAGGACAAGGACGAAAGTGGAGGGGGGGGGGGGCAATGAGAGAAATAATTCTGAAAAGGTCTTTGACGGACAGTGACTACAGTGGCAGACAAAAATTAATATGAACGATTACCCCGGAGAACGTCGGAAAAACGAAATCAAAGAGGTGTGTCTGGGTGGGTAGAGAAAGGCAGGCTATGATGCAGGGTGAAAGCGATGACAGAGAACGAGATAGAGAAAGGAAGAGAGAAATGGGAAAATGCAGAGAGAACGAGAGAGAGAGTGTGTGTCGATAGCGAAAGTCTAATGGAAGAGGAGAATAATAAGAGGACGAAAAAAAAAAAAAAAGAGATAGAGAGGGAGGGACGAAACAAGAGAGAGAAAATAGAATGAATAGAATGCTGAAAGAAAGAAAGAAAGAAAGAAAGAAGAAAGAAAGAAAGAAAGAAAGAAAAAGAAAGAAAGAAAGAAAGAAAAAAAGAAAGAAAGAAAGAAAGGTGATGTATAGATATCGAACGATTAATGGAAGAACCGGGAGGAGGAGAAAATTGACGGAACGAAGGCCACCTCGACTTATTTGTTTTACCTCACTTGAGAACTGTTGGGGGAGACATCTCAGCCAGGAGACAGATCTACATAAGTTGGTTTGATTCCACGCGCTGGGGCTATGTGGTTTGGGAGCACCGGGCCTTGGAACGATCTCGAGAAGATCGAGTGGAGGAGACCCTGACTCTGGGGAAGTAAGAGATGGGATTAAATGTGGGATAAGCGAGCTATTCTGAGTCACATGGACAGCCAGGGAGAGATAATGTTGTCTCATAGCATTAGACTAGAGCGAGAGACCCAAGTTTCAGTTACGGATCTCAGTTGAGCTTTTTTTATGAGATTTAGGAGGCTCTCCTTACCAACGACTCCGCCGATGTCGCGCCAAAGATGAAATGCCTAGCTATTTGTTCTTTGGCCTAATTTCTCATACTCTTTAAGAATCTTAAAGTTTCTGATTCCATCTCGAAAGATGCACCAGTCTCCAATTTACAATCTCGAGTTTTTATGAGAATTTTGGGAGATCCCTCTATTAAAAAACTGAATCCTAACACAGATGAGTGCTTTCGCTCCCTCCTGATGTATTAACATCCCTAGAGAGAGCTTCCTAACAGAGAACTAGAATTTCAGAATCCCTTTGAGAAAGAGAGAAAAAAAAAAGAGCATGAGAGGAGAGAGAGAAAAAGAAAGAAAGAAAGCTGACAACAACAACAACAACAACAACAACAACAACAAAAGCACACAGAGAGAAGAGAAGCAGAGGAAATCAAATGTATTGTCTCGGGGATGTCTTTTACCTTGACAAGCTTGAGTGAGCCGCATTCCCTGATTCACAAAATCGCCAGCGTCATGAATAAATGGACAATTTGTCAGAAAAAAATGTCAAAGAGGGGAGACATTCTTATATTCAAATTCAATTTATGAAAAACGCACTGAAGATGGACAAGATGGACGATCATCGAAGAATCCCCCCAAATAGAAAATCCTTGGATGTAGATATCGTAACTTGAACTGTCAGTGTCTTGTGTCAAAATAAAAATTTAAAAAAAAAAATCACAGAAACTGGAAATACCAAAACAATTTTTATTCCCTGTTTCAACAAAGAATTACCATGAAGTACTGTTATAAATAACAAAGCGGTAGTCAGTCAGCTTGTGGAAAGTACAATATAATTATTTTCCAATTATTAAAATCTAATGTCATTTGATATATTTGTTTTGTTTTTTTTTAGGTCATTGATTTTTATTCTACTGACTTTCTCCTTATTGTAGTATGTCAGCTAGTTGGAAGTGGTGAGGGAGAATGGCGTTCATTAACACACGGTGTATTGATCTCAACCATTGGCTCATTTCCTCCTTGGTTCTTCTGTCACGAACCAGCTGCTATGTCTGGCAAGACGACTGTGAAAACGCTCTGGATCCTGTGACAGGTCTATGGCACTTGAAGATTAGAGAGAGAAAAGGGGGGGGGGGGGGAGAGAGAAAGAGAGAGAGAGAGAGCGGGAGGGAGAGACATGGTAAGATTTGTTATGTAAAATATATGTCGACTTACGTACGGTGAGAAATATCAACAAAGTATATCTTATTCCTTTTCCCTCCTGTGTTCATGGAGATTTTTTGTTTCTTTGTTTGAGAAAGACTTAGGAGAGGGAGGGGGGGGGGGGGAGAGAGAGAGAGAGAAGGAGGGGGATGGATACTCAAGTGTCGGCTGTGTTGATTTCATGACGAGTCTGCTAAATATACTTAAACTGTGGCATCTGCCACACATCACCTGAGTTGAATGGTGATTATTTAAAAATAAAAAAGTAAATAGCAGTCAAACATTTGAAAAATGTATATGTTCATCAAGATTGCACTGTCACAAAGCTATTTTAATCTTAAATTTCACAATAATCGAGGTTATTTTCTCAGACCATTTTACAATGCAAACAGTCATAGAACATAATCCTTGTTCTCGTTGTACTTGCACTTTGCCTGTGGACAACTGAGAAGACGAAGATAATGACCGAGACTCTGGGGTGGATCAATGGGATTTCAACAGTCGATGTTCAGAACTGTGATGATAGTGATAAAGAAAAGATGAAGTCATTAATATGGTGATGTCGATTTTTATTGAGGGGTTTCTGTATGTTGAGGTTTAACGACACATCAGTACGATTACGGCTATACTGTGTCAAACACGGTAAGATACGTTTACACGTCAAGAGGAAGAGAGGAAAAAAAGCGGGACCGTAGACAGGAGCAAGGAGAGAGAGAAGAGATGTCTCCCGTGGAATGTCGAGGATGGCACTCTATAGGAGACACCTCACCGATGGCGGGCTTACACCACCTGCAGGTGGGAGCAGAAAATCTACTTATATCCCCCGGGCACCCGAGGGTGTCTCTACTTCTTACTATTGATGGTATAAGTCAGCAGTGATGGATGTGACTTAAGTGCAAGTTGTAGTGAACGATTGCAACGTGACCTTGTTCTTGCAAGGTGAGGCGACCGAATTCTCCATTTTTAGAGGTACTGGTCTAAATCTAACACGCTGATGACAATTTGAAAACTCTTTTTTCATTTCTGCGGCGTACATTGCACTTTGCTGTTGATTTCTAGGTTCCTGCTTTTAGGGGGTATTTTTATTTTATTTGTAGAGATTGGGCAGCAAATACTTAGCCAATTCCGGTCAATAATACTACCCGAAAACAAATGTTCTTTGAATAAGTTTCGTTTGACTTATGTGTCAATCAGAGTAGTTTCATGAATATGACTGTTGCACCTTCATTTAGACAATTGCTCCAGGAGGCTCTCATGCTGTTCATTTTTTTATGTCTAATTTATCAGAATAGTACCCGATACACTAAAGATAAAAAGTTACACGTTTTTATCAGAGTCTGCTTGAGCAAGAACATTGGTTGTTATTTGGGGGGGGGGGGGGGGGGAAAAAGGTTGGCCAAAATTTCAACTGATCATTATGGATGAATGCAGCACAAAGCGGCTTATCTTTCAAGTATTTTATTTCCTATTCGCGATCAGTAGAGTGACCTGGCATGAGATTGATCGACATAATACTGGAACAACGCAGTTGGTTTCATCAAGCCTTAGAAAGCATTTCCAGGGATCTTTCACGTTGCTATAGACTCAGCTATCAAAATAGCCAGACTTCGGTGACAGAGGCAATCAGGCCCGGCTATAAACGATGCCACTGTTTGGTCTTATTTCCCAGCTCTCCGTCAGAAATGCAACGTCATTTCCGGCCGCCGATGACGTACTGCCCGATCAAACCGGAAACCAGTCGTTCACGATGAAGGCTGATGTTTTGATTGGCTAAACTCTATCACGTGATTAGAAATTCTTAATTAGATCTAACTAGAGGGCCGTAGAACAACTGAGATTTCGTAAAATACTTGCACTCGTATGCAAAGTATGCTGCGTGGTGAATATCATTTGTGTGATCCATGTAGAGGATTCATCTTTGTGATTTTGCGTGATGACTATATTATTATTAGAATATTGATCATAATCTGTGATGTTCAAAAAGAAGCCACAATGTGTGTTTGTGTATGGTGCACAGCTTATACATAGGGGGTTGTGAACCATCTCAGTTCTTTCATAAAGACCTATGTGGAAGAAAATAAACAGATTTTCAACAAAAACGTAATAAACTCCCCTGTAGCTTTAATTTAATGCTACATGGCAAAGAGGAGATTTTTATTTGATCCTCAGGAAAAAAAAATGATGGCATGGATTTCAGATTAGGCTGTGAACTATGAGAGAAGTATTCTGGGTAATCCTGGTATGGCGCACTGGTGTTTTGCTATATGACCAAGCCAAAATTATTATTATTATTATTATTATTATCATTATTATTGTCATTGTCCTTGTTCTCATTCTTGTTGTTGACTTTATTATCTTCTTAGATAAAAGATGCAGTTCAGCAGTTTACATTGTTTTTATTCTAAATAGCTTGGTTAGATATGTATAACTTTTATCAGGATTTTTACTGTCTTCATGTTCAAGAAGATATTATTACCCCATCCTTAGTCGAACTATCGGGCTGTGCTAATTTATTATCTCCGTTTACTATTATTATCATTCAAACCACCATTTTGTTATCATTACTGTTGTTAATATCAATATTAAGACGAGGCAGTAAGATCCTTAATGTGTTTTCGTTCGGAAATGTAGAAAAGCCTCTCAGCTTCCTGGATATATCTGTTGAGATTAGATTATTTTTCCTCTCATTTGATGTTTTTTTCCATCGCCAATGTTTCTGTTACTGTTCTTGAATTTGTATATCACTATGTTTCCGTATGGCGCTTTCATTGTTTAGAGATCGTTAATATTGTTGCTGTAGCTTTGGATTTGTTTTCATTGTCCCAGTTATTTTTTGTTTAATATGTTCCTGTTATTTCCTGCTCTATATCTCTATATCTTTTTCTCTTCCCTGTCTTTCTCTCAAGAGAGTTGCAATTGATTATGTTCTGATTGCCGTTGTTATATGCAATATGGACGAGGCTTGAGATAGTTCGCGCATCACAACATAAGAGAACTCTCGCAGGATTTGATTTTGTTGATAATGTAAACAAGATAATAAAGAATATGACAGAGAGAGAGAGAGAGAGAGACGATGGGAGAAAGGGGGAGGGGAGAGAAAGTGCAAGATTTCGGGGCAAAATGAGACATATCCAAAGTCGCCGTTTAGAGAAAAGTGACAATATTTTTGTTCTCATGTAGTTAGTGATTTATCATTAAGAACTAAAATTTTCTGAAGACTTTCGGGAAGGATAAGTCACATTTGAAAAGGGAAGTCCTTACCATATACACTATCACTAGTCCCAGGAGAGGTATAACTCAACATTTAAAAAAATGGCGTTTGTTGCGTTTTGCCTTGAAACCCTTAAAGTGGAGAGAGAGAGAGAGAGAGAAACAGAAAAAGAAAAGAAATAAGCAGATTAGAGGAAAGAAAAGCAATTCTTATAAGAAAGAAAGAAAACGGCAAACGGAGATAAGGGGAGAACACAAATTAAGAAATCTACTCGTGTAAATAACAATCTGATTATCTTTTTGACATCGAACCGAGGAAGTTAATGTTTCGAGCACTAAAGCTCTGCCACTAATATAACTTGTGTTCCCCTATACCATTAAAGACACAGACATGCGGAATCACTGGAGCGAGTTATTGTGAGCAGAGATAAAGACAGAACCAGAAAAAAGGGTAGAAACAGATTAGATACACTCGGTGATGGATGTCTCAGTTTTTTAAAACACTAGAAGACAACCCACTGCTTTTGCGGGAGATTTTCTTAGTATAGCCCTGCGACTTCAAGTGTATGGCAAAGCGTGCGCAGCTCGATGTTGATATTTTGGTTGAGTGAACTGAGTGTTACTCAAAGAAGGGGAAACGTGTTTTTGAACCCATCTTACTATCGAAGGTACAACTCGGATCAAGCACCCTCGCGAGTTTATTATTCATATATATTATCACATTTTAAAAATAACGTCAAAGGTAACAAGCTTTTTTTTTCGGGTTTATGTAGATAGAAACACAGATCCATATGCAACAACGTTCTGTGCCAAATTTCTCATGGATCCATTCAGACTTTTTCGAGTTCATAAGCCTATTGTGGGTTTCCTTGCAATTTTATAATGTAGACTTGAAGGGAACCCCCACGGCCTCCGTAGGAGATTTAAAAAAATAATAAATTATAGCTCTGCAAGGGTATGGCAAGCATGCGCACCTCGATGTTGATGTTTTGGTTCATTGAATTGGATATTACTCAAAGAAAACGTGCTTTGAACGCGGCATACTATCGAACGCACAATTCGGATCAAGCACCCTTGCGAATTTATTATTCAGTTATTACCACAATTAAGAGAACCCACGGCCTCCGTGGGAGGTTTTTAAAAATATTGTTGCCCCGCGACTTCATGTGTTCTATGCAAAGTGTGCGCATCTCGGTGTTGATTGATTAAACTGAACGTTACTCAAAGAAAACGTGTTTTTTATACGTCATACTATCGAACGTACAAATGAGGTATTTCGAGATCGGTCACATGACCGACGTAACATCGCTCACATGTGGCTTTGTTTATATGATGTGACAGATTTGAAAGCTCATCATTCGTCAAAATTTGTCTGCCTTGCGCAGAGCAAGTAAACAAATCAGCGTGTGAGCAAAAATCCTCAGTCACGTGACTTTTCTCGAAATACCTCAATAGTCAACAAGGTAGTCGAGTGTTTTTTGTTTTGTTTTGTTTTTTTAACTTGACAAAGAAAAATCAGAAACCAAAAGCAAAGCGTCCACTGCCATTACGCGAGAGGTCAAGGCCACTGGCCAGGTCCATTCTCACTGACTACAAAACTGCCCTGAATTGCACATAATAATAGTATTTCGTCCCTTTGACCTCTAACCGAATTGATACTGGTCCAGTGGTAGTGAGTTAATTATGAAAAGAGGACAGAAAGGTCAGAATATTATTAACCCAGTATACTTCTGGTAATTCAATTCTCAATCACAGTGGCAAGACAATTTAGTAATGCTGGATTTCAGTGTGTTCCTGTGAATGTGTGTACATGTGTGTCTGTGTCTGTGTGTATGTATGTGTATTTTCTTTCCAGTTTTGTTTTGATCAAACGCGACTGGATTTAATTACCACGTAGGCCTACATATCTGATCACGAGAATGTTCTCTGAGCAACAGAAATGATTACTGAGTTCAAAGAATTCGCTCATTCTTAGTGACAAGGTGAAATGTCAGAGCTATATGCGTTGTATTTTAAACATCTGATAACGAGAATTCATTAAACAAACAAACAAACACTCACACACACACACACAAGTCAGACAGGTGACCTGATTAAGTCACGAGCCAGAGAAACGCAACCTTGGCGTTGGAGAACTTCTTTGGATCAGATCGCTAGTTCAGTTCTTCGCTGCTTTTTCTCCATTTTTGGGTTATTTAGAGATATATATTCATGTCAAAGAGGCATAGTAAATCTACCATATAATACAATTATCTCACCAGTCACCTACCAAGCAGGTAGATTCTGAAAATCATTTTGTCCTATCTCCAATGTGAAATAACAGTTTGCTAAACACAAAACATCAATTCTCTCAAAATAAGAAAAAAAGCAGGTAGATCAACAATGAACTGAGCTCACCAGATGTGTTAATAGTGCCATAATGAACATATTCATTTCGTGAAGGGGTTGCGTTTTAAAGGTTAACTCAACACTCTTTCCCCTGTTTCTTCTATTGATAACTTTACTTCTGGTAACAGGAAAGTAATAAGGCTGGTGAAATATAGATCGTATTGCAGTATCCATAAGATGGAGAGCAGTGTGTGTGTGTGTGTGTGTGTGTGTGTGTGTGTGTGTGTGTGTGTGTGTGTGTGTGTGTGTGTGTGTGTGTG
>JBCAUA010092511.1:0-10465 GCA_038406235.1 Peronia verruculata
GGTTATGGTTTTTATAAGCCTTTCAACCTCCTGTAGTGGTGGTTATCTCAGCTGTCCACAACCGTGGTCAAAAAATACACAACACAATAAACTATTGTGTTATGTGATCAAGATTAGAGTTATATGGGTGCAAAACTAGGCTTATCCCAAAATAGATAATCTTTGTTGATGTTTTAAAATGGGAATATTACAGAGGTAATAATGACATTGTATAGATTTGTCAATTCTGAAAAAAAATGTGTATCAGTTTTTGTCTTTACCTCATTATTGAGCAGATATCAATTCATTGAGCAGATATCAATTTTCATCTTTACCTCATTATTGAGCAGCATTATAGAATTTTGAAAATTCTAAATTTATGACAAATGGGAGATCATTTTGCAAGTTATCTGCCCCTCCCAAAAGAGGGACTGATATAAGAGGAGATCATTTTGACCAGCCATATTAACCACGGTTGTGGACAGCTGAGATAACCACCACTACAGGAGGTTGAAAAGCTTATAAAAACCATAACCAGCCATATTACTTCTCTTTGTGAGATGAAAGAGGTGTTTAACAAGCAGTTTAAAGAGGAGAAAATCTTTTTACTTCTTGTCATTCCAAAGACTGATTGCCACAACATTTGATAAAATCATAACAATAATAAGAAAACATTCTCTTTACATCATAATTTCTAACAAAAATTTTATGCTGTATGTTTCAAGCAAAGAGCGCAAATGAAAAGTGATTTTTTTTCCTCTTTACAGTGCTTGTTCAATCCCTCTTTTGACTGGTAAAGGGAAGTAGTAGGATTGAGCACAACGATCTCCCAGTGTGTAATCACCTGAGCATATCTGGGAGTTCAAATAATTATACAACTGACAGCATTCTTTCTTTCTGTGAGCACTATCCTTAACACATATAGCAAAACAAATTTTCTGTCAAAGACTTCGAAATACTATAACCTGGTTTTTATTCACTTAGAAATGGTCAGTAGCTAATTTTGACAAAGGAGATAAAAATTCACCTTTTGATACATGTTGAAATGTAAAAAAAAATGTATAGAGTTGTACAACGAGGTCACTCAGATGCTTGCTGTGTGCTGCGTGATTACACATTGGTGGGCTGAAACTATAATACTTAGCGTTGAATTTATTCCTATATTGATGATTACAAGAGAATCACGAAACTTTCTAATATGTGGTATTTTCGCCAAAAATTGTGGAAAAAAAAACAGTTGAATGTTGTACTGTAAAAATTCTTTCTTTATTTTCAGTAACTCATTCCCAAGGCTGCAAAATATGCATTAATGCTATCTGTTGTCATACTTTTATCGAGCGTGTTTTTGTTATATCCAACATTAGTTATACACAGAGAGCACAGAGCTTATAACAAGTGCTTAACATTATGTCTACACTATTCAGAAATATTATGTTAAATATGTCAATGCCCTCTTGAGTGTTTAGGACCGGTAGGTCCCTCCCCTCCTTCCCCTTTCCTCCTTTTGCTCATTATTATTATTAGTAATAGTAGCATTAACACCTATTTGCCAAATTCTATTTATTACCTATATTGTCTTAGACATTATTAATATAGGTACTGAGTTTTATCGTTACTATCATTATTGTTACAAATATCAAGTTGCCGTTTTTATTATTATTATTACTATTGCAATACTTTTGCATTCCCACACTCATTGGAACTAAGCAGGATTCTAATATATCTTTATACTTATACACAGTAGTAGATACAAACATACTGAAGACACAAACAGAGGGAAAGAGAAAGAAAGAATGAAAGAGCATAGAAAAGAGGAAAAAGAAAGAAGGAAAGAAAGAAAGGAAGAACGAAGAGAGTATGGGAGGATATAGTTTGGCATTGTGTGTTTCTGGTGCTTCTTTGTCTTTTGTTTGTTAGTTTGTTTGTTTTATTATTTGGTGTGTTAATACTGAGTTGCCGAATTTATTCTTATCATTATTATTCATCTATTTTTACTATAATTTTGATTGTTAGCTCAGGTTTAAGACATAATATTATGAATAGACAGACAGAGGGACAGATAGTAGACCGGTTTTTCTGCTATGTATTTCTGCTCGTATTTTTTTTTTTTTTCAGAGCAGAGCTGCTATTGTGTAGTTCATAGTAAGGAAACAATGACTGAACTTTGATTAATCATTTATCAGTGGCAATGCTTTTTTGTTTCCTTTCCCTAAAATCAAATTGTTGAGAAAAAAAAAATGAACCAGTCAATGAAATGTGCTCTCAAAGTAATTTATAGTGATAAATTAAAAGCAAAAATAGTACATAGAAACTAACATATAATACTTCATAGACACATATCATTTTAAAACTAATGAAAACGAAGCAGGATGCCAAATTGTGCACAGACATCAATGGAATGCTTACAACTTTTAGCATTTAAGGAATATCTCAGATAACATATGAAAGAGTTTTTTATAGTAGGCCCTATGACAATCTATATATTTTTTTTACAAGTTTTAGTGAAAACCGCATGTTGCTGTGTTTCTTGATTCTCTTGAAATCGTCATTTATGAAGATAAATTCAACGCTAAATCTATAGTTCCTGCCCACCAGCCCTGCTGTGTAATAACCATGACCAGGGTGTTGCACAACTCTGTTAAAGTTTTGACATGTTATGCATCAAAATATTTGTTAACTTTCATTCTGTTTAGATATGAGAATAGGAAAAGGCTGCTGTGGAAATAATTTTTTTCTTTTTTTTTCCTACCATTGTCTGAATTTATAGAAGAAGCGTCAAATATAACATTTTAAAAACATTCACAAAAAAAAAAAAAATTTTTTTTTGATCTACAAGTACACACACACACACAAAAACAACAAATTATGAAATTTTTTCCAAACAAATTTGATGATAAAAGATTAGTTTTAAAAAGTTTTACTATTTTGAAAAGTTCATATAACTTCAGTAAGTAGAAAATGGATAAATAATTCCATAACCTGGATATATCAATAAAATCATATTTATTTGACAATAATCCAACTCTCATGATAATTAACAATATAAACTGATGCAAAACAGGATGAATAGCATGAAATAGCAAGGAGTAGAAGGTATTTATAGAGTGGTGTTTGGCTGGTGATGAAATGTCAGAATGATTATTCAGTTTGTCAGCCAGCTCTTTAAAGGGGTAGTGCAACGTCACGCACTGCCTATGCTATTTCTTGTAAAATAATAAACTTCTAGTAGCCAAAAACATGTTGGCAGTGTTATTTTTGCGAAAACATCACCGTTAACGTGTTTATTTTGCAAAATAAGACGGCTTGCGGTTCTGCAGTTCTTTTCGCCTGCTCTCTACGCCATTACCATGTGATGTCACAACTTTCCTCACATCTGTGTATTACGATGCTGCGAATCTCGCGGCCAACTAGTATAGCCATATTCCCTATCAATTTGAGTCTCATGGTGTTTGTTTTGACTCCGCGTTGGCTTTGGAGTGACACAGTGCAGGCTCACATCAGAACACCGTACAGTCCAACAGTCCAAAGTTTCTTTCTATTTCAACGGGGATAGGGCATTTCCTATTTTTCATTCAGTTGTTGCACTAGAGAAAGAAGAATGATGGAGAAGAAAGATTTCTTGACGGGTTCAAGGAGAGCCTTGTAGACTCAAAGTCTCATCCTACCACAAATAATCAATAATATTTGCAGTAACCGAAGGTTGTGAGTGTTGCATCTAGCTGGATCTAGATCTAGATCTATAGACTAGATCTACATTGACTAGATCTACAATGACGTCACGCCCGGTTCACGGTCATTTCCGGAAAGCCAGAGCGGCCTGAACGATCCTGTCTCTTTCATTGTTAAAATCTCAAATTTAAGAAGCTATCGCCTTCTAATTTGAATGTCAGTGGGTTTACAATAACTGGAACATTTCATCTGAGGCAAAAACACAAAGAAACTTGACACACCGAATTGATGTTGCACTACCCCTTTAAGGCTGCCTTTTAAATAGACTTGTCTTGATTAGAATGGAAGCAGCTAGTTGTTAGATCTTCTGAGGTGCTCCAAAGGACAACTGGTCTGCAGGAGCAATGAATGAATAAATCACACATACTTACAACTCTCCTCCTCTGCAACCTTTTCTTTTGATAGAGGTCTTGAATTGGCCATTTTAGTGTTTTGGTGTCTGTTCAAACAGGCTGTATGCCCTGTTATCTTTCCTTTTATTAGCATTTATTACTTCTTAAAAGCAAAGATGAGTTTCTCACCCCCTCCACCAATGAAATCTCTCTCACTGACAAATTAGTCTCCAGTTTGCCAAATAACAAGTATTTCACAAAGATGTGACTGCTTCACCCGTACGTCTAAGAGATGATGTGCAGTAGTCTCCGGATATGAGCACTCCGAATATAAGCACACTCTGCTCATAAGCACGCTTTGGTCCCATGACGGATTTTTTACAATATAATTTACATGCATGTAAGCACACTCACTCCGCATACAAGCACGCTTAGTAAGTGAAAACTAAGCGAAAAAAAAAAAAAAAATTCAGTGAGCACTATGAGCTACAGTGGACCCTCTGAGTTAAGACCCTCTCAGTTATGAGTTCCTACGGTTATGACCTAAAATTGTATGACAGAACGTTTTTTCTATATGAAGGACCTCCGAGTTGCGACTTCCTTCCAAATCCGACATACCACCCACTCTGTACCTCTTTTCTGTTATCCCGTCACTCCAAATTGCGACCCACCCGCATGTTTTGAACCCGTTCTTTGTCATCCGTCAGTGTGACTTATTACAATGCATACCTTAATCAACGCGAGCCTCCCGACTCTCGGGTCTAGTGGCCACACCGGTATGGGAGGTGGTGGGGGGGGGGGGACCCTTACCACCCCCTAGTCCGGCGACCAAGTTCCCCACGGTGAGAAACACAAAGGCCAACTTCCCGGGGTTTTGTCAGAGGTGAGGTAACGTCCACGTGTGAACCACGGTGCGGCCGGCCCCATATCGTTGACGATCCCCAATGCTGCGTTTCCTACAGTTCTTACGCGATCTTGCAAGGTGGTACAGCACATTGTAGGTGCCGGTACTTGACATGCTCATGCCACCTGGCCGATCTCTTTGTCGGAAGAAACTGGTCCACATTGAGCGTATGTAATGTGGTGTAGGCTTAGAGTAGAGTGGGGGAATTTTTGAGGTTTAAAGTGTAAATTGTTACATTCCCTGTCTCACACTGAATATATGCACGCTCTGCATATAAGCACGCTTTTCAGCTCATCCCGCCACCGTGCTTATATCCTGAGACTACTGTAACAGGCATGTCAGCACAGTCATGAATGTATAAATACATGCTTCACATGTTCTGCTTAAGCAAATATCTCCGCACTGTGCAGAACCTGCGAACATATATCGTTGGTTACAGGCACAAACCATCTAAGTCCAAAAAACAGAAATTTTACAGAAGACGCACTGTGCCGTGCTTAAGAGCAATCTCTGACTTGGATGGTTGGTTGCATGACAGTTCTGACTAATTTCTATTGGTCTGAGAGCTTAGATATTTTTAGACATGATGGATTATGTCTTTGTGAGTTATTATGAGGCATGAAAGTAAAGCTCCAAATCCCGGAGATAGATAGTTTGTGCCCGAGACCAGCAATATATGCATGTTATGGGTTAAATACCTTATTTATCCTCTCCCCTTGAAAATAAATTGCCAGTTCTAATGTCATGGAAAAAAAGTAATAGAAAACGTTTATTTTCCATAAGACATAAGGGACATATTATTACAATAAAATTACTTTAAAATATTTTTGCTTTCAAAAACAGTGGGGCTATTTTTGGATGTCAGAAAGGGTGGCAACATAAATTGTTGAATATTTTAAAGAAATTGTACAAAGTGTGATTCTCATGTATCCTGTTAGTCAAATCTTAGTCAAATCTAAGTCCAAATACAAGGTATAGTTCTGTGTAAGAGCTAATTACTTCATGTCTCACCCATAGCGTTTTAATTCTGCCTGGACAAAGTAAAGAATTTCTCATGGGGGGGTCCTGAAAATAAGGTTTTGGGATTAAAATATCAAGAATGGGGTTTTCCTAGTTTTACACACTTTGAACTCTTCTCATACCAAAAAAACAAGGGGTGGGGCCAGAAAGATACTTTATGCCAAAAAAATGGCACTAACTTCATTTGCAGTTTTCTCAGTATCTTTGATTTCTTCACTTTTTTCCGTAGGCTTTCTTATTTCTCAACTGATTGTCTCAAATTTGGAATATACATCCTCCATAGCATTTGTTGTAATAAAATGCATCGCTTTTTCTGGATTTCATTTCCGTTTTTGAAGGAAAATTGAATATTTGGTGGAAAATTGTGAAATATTTACATCCGTCACTATACATATTTCAGAAATTTATAAAAAATATTCTATGATATATAAACAAAAAACAAATGTATTTTGTTTTTTATGCATTTTGTTTTTTTTTTACATAGGTTTATATTATTCATGTGCAAAGTTTCACACTTTTCCATTCAATACACTTTGGGCCTTAGGCTTTTGAAAAAAGCTAAGTTTGAAAACACAAAATCCAATTTGGTGGCGTTGTCATGGCAACTGGATGCAAAACAAATTTTTTTTCCACATTTTTCCTCAAGTTTGGACATGCTGAATCCGATTTTGAAGTGTAACAAATCCCTAGTTCAAGCATTTGGAAAATCCCCCCTGCCCCCTTACACCCCCCCTCCCCTAAAACAACAATCAGTTTATTTTAACCCAGTCATGGTGGGTGTCAGCCCCAAAAAGCCATGTATTTTCATTCTTGGCCCCAAACTATTCCTTGTATGACTGTCAATTAGATCTACATGTATTACGCCGCAAAAGAACTTTTCAAAGCGTTCACCATTTGGCACTTTATTTTTGGATCTAAATAGTGGTCTTGTACAAAGGGCATGACACCACAATGATTTGATGAATGTAATATTTGCCCAGTTATTGAGATCGGATAGATCTAGATTTGTTCCTATATCGCCAGACTCCAGCATTATCAGTATCATTACTGCTGTCCCTTAGATCTAGCACTTTAGGTTCATTACCTGACTGACTACTGTCACAGACCTATTATTTTTATAGTCAAATGAAATTCAAGATTGATAGACTCCGCACTGTCACTATCTGACAGATCCAGATCTAGTTCACTTGATAAAGACATTGTTTTTCAGTATAAAACGCATTCTGATCAAAGAGGTTGCTGAATCACGATCGATGAGTGCACAGGAATGACTTCCCATGAGCTAGAGACAAGAAGAGCAGTAATTCTGCACTTAAAATAACATAGATAGATAAAATTTATTTTGCCCTCAAAGGAAATTTCTTTTATAGTTAATGAGAAAAGCCGATATAATTTTGTAGTATACATTCACATTCATCATTTCATTCCTCCTGTAGACCAGTTGTCCTTACGGGCACCTCAGAAGATCTGGCAACCAGTTTCCTCCATTCCTCCTTGTTTTCTGTCTTTCTCAACTCATTACCTGTAAATAAAAGTATCACTCACAGCATTAGAACAAGGCAGAGTTAAGTAACATTGCTTCGGTGTACCACTGATGGCAGAAATGAATTTCTGTAATGCTCACAATTAGGCCTTACATGCAGCAAATGCCTATTTCTGTGGAAATATTTCAGTTGATTACAAAGTCCATGCATAGAATCTTCCTGAACTATGTTAAGCTTTGTTCTACATTGGAAGACAGTATGTACCTTTTGGCCAGTATGCAGCCAGACAGACTGAAGGGTCATGTTTTGATAAGTGAACTCAATGCAGCTCTCCTCAACAATATCTTTTTTTTTCTTCTTACAATGTAGCGTATGCAGCTCAGCATCATCCTTACCAGTCTTCAAGACAATCAACATATTGCTGCTCTCTTGGGTCTCTCCAGTCAGAATCTTAATATCCCATCACCTGTTCCAGATGAAGAAGCTTGTGAACTTCAGTTAGCAGGAATACTAATGAAAACAATACTGATGAATCTTGCAGCACACACTGTAAGTTTTGAGCAGTGCAGGTAGTAACTTTTCCCTAAGAATAATCATCACTCACAATATGGAAATAAACTTTAAATAATAGAAAAAATGATGTGAAAACATATTTGAGAACTGGAACTTGAAATTAGATGATAGTTATATGTCATATTGGTTTACTGTTTTTGAAATGATAAGCTAAAGACAAAGTCTGATATATTTATAATGGAAGTGTGTATTTCTTCATGCGCCAGGAAGTGGTGACGTCATACACATCTTTTGTTCTTAGTTTCGTTCTCATGTTACAAGAAGAAATACACACTGTATTGTGTGTATGATGATGTCATAGACAGGTTTGCTTTTCATAACTCCTGGATAAATACACACCATGTGTATACATTCATGTGGAAAAGCTGAGATAACTCATACTAAGGGCTGAAAGACCCAAACTACTATACTGTATCCATGAAGGAGAAAATAATAACATCAAACACGGATGTATTTTTTGTAACTCCTGGCATAAGCTCCAGCTTATACACATGTTTTCTTTCTTTACCATTCTCTTCTTTTTCCTGTCAAGTAGATAAATAGCCTGGAATACCTGATGTGCACCTAGATCATAAGTTTAATTAGATAGTCCTAATTGTATTCATCATCACACTACCACCATGCTCATTATCATCACAACAACCACACACATAAGCATCATTACCAACTGATGAATAATCCAATGTATGGCCACACTTTTATTCTTGGATACTAGAGTTGTTTGTCTTCAATATAAACCATAAATCAGGACACTATACCAAAACCATCAAAATGTGTATATTTGATAACAATGAAAATGAGATAAATACAATCAAGTACAACCGTTATGTGTATAGAGTAGAGAAATACAGCATAACCGAACAAGTGATATATGAAACAATGACAAAACCCAATAGATCTAGTGCTAGTACAACAAAAACTGAACTCAATTTGAGTCCATGTGGCCCGGTGTACGAGACACCCGACATGCCCCCCTCCACCAACAAAATCTATGCAGAGGCAGCGGTCATGTCATCCAAAACACTGGAGCAGGCAAAATACTACGAGAAGGACTAGCCAAAGAAGTCATTGAATAGCCAGAGAACAAATAGAGGAAAAAAATAAAGGAATTCAAAGAAGAAATGGAAGAAATGAAAACATGGGTCAACAACTTTGAATCAAGAATTAATGACATGAGCAAAAAGGCCGAGAAACTAGACAATGCAATTATAAGAAGAGAAATCAGGACATTTGTACAAGGCTGTCGAGAGCAAGTGAAAGAAATTATCTTAGATATGATCACCAGACACCAAATAATGGAGTAAAGGGACCCAGGTCAGCAACAAAATACACAAACATAAAATCATGGCAAAAATAATTCAGTGGAATAGTAGAGGGAGGTGGAGGGACATAGAGTGTTTGATCTTGAAAACGTAGGAAAAGACAAATACGTAGCTTGCATACAAGAAACACACCTTAAACCTAGTCAAAACATAAGGATAGACGTGGCAAAGATAGTGAAAGTAGATAGAGAGAGAACTAAGAAAGGGGCAAGGGTGCTTATAGCAGTACAAGATACCATATCAATAACTAACCATGGAAACATAAAAACAGATAGTGAAGAAGGCCAGTGGTTAGACACAGACAGTTTTAGAATAATCATCATTAATGTACATAGCCCAGATAAACTGAAGAAAGAAGACATAAATAGGATTGAACTACACATAACAGAAAAAAACATAATTGTAGGGGACATAAATGCACACCCAGTATGGGGAGGGAATTGTTTAGATAGAGGGTGGACCTTGATAGAAGAAATGATAGAGGATAATGACCTCATAGTATTAAATGATGGGCCGTGGGACAAACACTAGAGCAGGGGAAGCAAATGAAATAGAAACAGCCATAGACCTAACCATAATTACCAAAGAAATAAGAAGGGGAGAGTGACAAACACTACAGGACACTTTGCCCGACCACCTGCCCATAGTAACTATACTAATAGATGAAGAAGAGCAAACAGTAACAACTAAAACTTATGGGATAACACTTACAAAAGCACAGATTGGAAGGGTACAGCAGAGAGCTAGAGGGGAAATAGGATATGCCAAATAATCACACCTGCCATGTCAACCTCCGAGACCCCCGCGGTGGCCCGGGGTATATAAGTAGGCACACAAAAAACGGAGATTGGATGAGCCCGAACCCTCCTCATCTCTCTCCGTACACAGTAATTTTAAGCTTTTTTTGGTGCTACACAGTGAGCAGACGGATAGACCACTGAAAAACTTTAATGTTTTTCAAATTCACAAACACGTCACAGCGTTAACCGGCGGAGAGCAACGCATCTCCAAACTGCAGTCTGGCGACCTGCTGGTTGAATGCAGAGAACGACGCCATTCAGAGGCACTGTTGAAGGCCAAAACCTTTCTAGATGTGCCCATGAGTGTAACGCCTCATAAGAG
>JBCAUA010092522.1:0-10465 GCA_038406235.1 Peronia verruculata
TCTATCTATCTATCTATCTATCTATCTATCTATCTATCTATCTATCTATCTATCTATCTATCTATCTATATGTCTGTTCATCCATCCACCCACCCACCAACCTACCACCCAGTCATCCATCCATCCGTCTGTCTGTCTGTCTGTATGTCTGCCTGACTGTCTGTCTGGTTATGGTTTTTATAAACTTTTCAACCTCCTGTAGTGGTGGTTATCTCAGCTGTCCACAAACGTGGTCAAAAAATAACATAACACTTTTTAATTTTTCATCTGTCTGTCAGTCTAGTGATGGCTCATGATTCATCTGCGATTTAGCTATCAGTACACATTATCTACCTGTCTGTCCGTCCGACCGTGCCTGTCCCTTAGTCTGTCCGTCTGAACGTCCATCCGCTTGTCCTTCTGTCTGTCTGCCTCCCTGTCTGTTTTTCTGTCTGTGTGTCTGTCTGATTGTCCATAGATATAAAGATGTAGATATAGATCGACGGCGGTGGCCAACGTTGAAGGTAAGATTGTCGTGGCAGCAAGATATTATTGATTCTCCATGTCACCTCCGGTGGAGAAAGAAGACAACTGTGGCCGCCTGGCTTTCTCAGTCCGCGGCCTCGTCCTGTCCGTGTACGGCTCAGGCGTTCCTGTCTACCAGCCAGCCAGCCAGCCGGGAGTAGCGCAGTCAACCCCCGGTCTCCTCCTCCTCATCAATATCTCTTCATCCCTCTTGTCCCTTCCCTTCTTTCCCTCTTTGACTGGGAGAATTGTTGGCTAAAGTTTCACCGGAAAGACAGCAGTGTTCTTAAGGGATTTGATTTACATATAATAGCATCAGATTAACAATATCTAGTAATGTTGTGGTGCCAATTTTGATATCTGTCGATTCAAGTGTTTGTGGATATTTAGTTATACAGCAATACCTGTTGTCCATCTGTTAATATGATATACACGTCTTTTGTTAAATAGTGCTGCAATGTCATTTGAGGTTGTTTAATTAAGTAAGGCAGTTTACACATATAGATGCCTATTGACACAAGACGTTCTGCAGTTTTCAAAGCAAGGAAGCAACGGTTTCTATAATTGCTGACATCCGATAGCGCAACGATTTTGCTGGTAATCTGTTATCATAGACAAGCTTTCCTTCGAAATTCTCTGCTGCTCTCGGCTGTCACTGAAACGTGTTTCCTGTGAGATTAAGAACAAAGCAGTCATTGTCAAGGGCATTTCCTCCTCGAGAACTTGTTCTTAGTGAGAGGATGAGTTGGGTGGGGAGGGCTAGAGGAAGTGGGGAGGGGGGAAGCATTGATAAATGAAGTATTATGCTAATGAGACAAAATGATGGTGTTTCGATCACGTAAGCTCGGCGATCGGATCGTGTTATGTGTGTTTCTGTGTATATATGGGTACCATATTCCCCTCAGTCTCTTTGATTTGGATGAATATGCATGACAATAAGTGCAGAGTAATTGTGTAAGGAGGCAATGATATATGGCGGCGTATCCCATCAGAACATCTGTTTTGTGATATTTCGCTTAAGGAGGCTCATCGCTAGCTCTCTGTTTAGCCACACATCACTAAGTATAAAGCAGGGTTACTTCGTTCCTTTGGGTTTGAATAAATTATGAATACATTTCATGACAGTGATATCAATGGATTTGCTCTAGGAAACAGGAAAAAGTATAACATCCTGCTATTTCCGTTCTTATTTCATTTTGTTTATTTGTATTTATTTATTTATTTATTGAGACTGTCAGATGTGGTTGGGGATACGTAATACGGACTTTTTTTGTTTGTATCTTTGTTTGGCATGGTAAGAGCACCCGCGCACTCTTTAAAAAAAAAAAAAAAAAGTTTGCACTATTGTTCGATTTTCTTAAGGCTTTTAATGCTGTGATAGCAGGATTATCTCGGCTTTAAGTAGCTGCCTGATTTTTTTATTTTTTTTTGTGAAAATTTTTGTGGATAGAAATTTGGAATTTTTCCCGGACAGCGGCACTTAACGTACTCGTTCATCGATTTTGAACTGCAAAGGGCTCATTAACGTGCGTATCGTACCAACGGGGGCTCCGAAATGTATTTGCCCTCATCCGAGAAGGCTAGACGTCGGGCTTCCCCACCCAGAAGAAGCCAGGGGACCGTTGTATCAATGAAAAAAAAAAAAAATGCATGCCTTTCGATTCGATCTTCGTGTCCTTCCATCCCACAGTGGAAAACCCATGTCGAATCCGGCCAGAAACCGCAACATCACCGACGTGAGTTGTTTTCACCCTGCAACAGACGCCAAGCCACAGAGCCACTGCGCCCCCCCCCCCCCTTTCGTTTGCCCCATCTTTAAATTATCCACATTTATTCAGGTCTTGTCACTTTCTGATCGAATCCGTAAAGTGTCCGACATTCTTGTTGTCCTACGTTAGCGTCACGTCAAACCAGCACCCCTATTCTGTCAGACCAGCCAAGGTGTCGCATGGCAAGGACTGCACTAGTGAAGTTCTGTCTAATCCGATGAACTCACGGACGCCATATAAAAAATATTATCTTCACAGCGAGGATTCACTGCAGGTTGTTTAAACCCAGCACCGAATTAAGATAGCGCATATTATCACGGTTTTATTTATTTATTTATATATTTATTTTCGAAAGTTATGACGACGTTTAGTGGGCTACCTTTTGATTAACGGAGTTAAAGCGTCTGAAATTTTGGAACATTTTTAAAATGTAAGATTTTGATTTTAGATCTCAGTTTCTGAAGAATTATGCCATTACCAGAGAAGTATTGCGAATATGGTGTTGTAGAATGGCCAGGCTGGGACACACTACACACATCCTTTTACAATAGATACAGCAGTTCGATCATGTCAAATGTTTGACAAGGAAAGCAGTGGACTCTTTGCCTTCCGAAATCATTACCTAAAATTAAGGATGAAAATTCAGGAGGAAGATTCAAAACTATAGATTTGGCTTCTGCAGACTTTGTTCTACCACAGTGGAAAATGTCAGTAGCTTTCTTATAGAGGCGGTAGGCCGGGACAGATGACAAGATTTGGACACATATTAGACAGCAGCACAAAGTGAAAGTCTTAATAATGAGAGAAATATGTAAGATTTATTTCCACCTTTTTTTTTTTTTTCTAGATTTGATCTGTGTCGACTTTGTCCAGTACACAGTGGCAATAATGTAGACATTCTTTCTTTTCAAGGCTGAGATGGATGGCAGATTCTGGCGTAATGGAGACTGCATTTCTATAACAACATAAGATGAAAGAAGTTGACTTCTTGACTGAGGGACTTTTAGCATCTGAATTTTGTAGATTTGTCCACTGCGGACTCGGTCCCACCCCAGCAGAAAAGCATATTAGTTGTATGGACATAGTGGCCTTTTGAGGTTGAGACAGATGACAGATTTTGACACAGATCTAACTTACAGAAATTCGGGTTCGAGCATTTCAATGTTTTTGCAGTTAATGATGACATACATAAGTCAGTCATGTGTCCCAAATGAGAATCAAACTGCCTTCAACTCATTACATTCGGGTGTCGACTCCTGTCACTAGTAATACTTGAGTGTCCATGTCGTGTTTATTCCCATAATAATATGGAAGTGATTATTTACAATTCTGTTTTATTCTAACCGGCCCAACGGACACTCATGTACGATATCAGCTTCCAGGAAATGTAGAAAAGTTGGAACATTTTAGGTACTTAACTCCTTTGTCAAACTAATATTTACTTGCAGTTTAAGGCTAAAAAAAAAAATGAGCCTTTACCAGAGCTCAGGGAATTTCCAGACTGCATACAGGAGAGGGATGCATCCGGTCGGGTAAACTGCTCATCCTGATTTTAGTCATAAATTTATATCAGTAAATCATTCTGATACGTAAGGCATTTAGCCATTTACCTTGTAAGCTTCTTTATTCAATAGAACTTTTACGTGTATTCGGGGGTTGAAACTCCTGTCAGTGCCATCATTTGGCCTTTATTCTGACCAGAGAAGTATTGGTTGTGATGTCACTCGAACCACAGAGAACGGACATCTGTCATGCTTTGACCAAACGCCCTTTTCGTCACAGTTCAGGGATTTCGTCACCTTGTCAAATTTAACTTTTCCAAATATTGAAAGAGCTATTGCTTCACGACGTCATTCTATTTACTCATTCTTTTAATGCACGTCTCTTCATCTTCACCTATCTTTTGACATTATTGCCGATATCAGTTGACATCTTTGAAGATGAGGGCAATATAACCTCCAACCCCCTCTCTGTTCTCCACTGCTCTTTGACAATCAACAAATCTCATTACTGTCCATTTTCCATTGCTATCTTTCCATCTTTCCGAGTTTCTACCCTATCTGCGAGTGCCCCTTGCTCTTTCGTATAAGATGGTTTTGCAAAGACCTGACAATCGGGGCACAGGATCGTACCATGTCAGTTCTGTTTGTTCACTGCGGTGAGAAGATTTTTTATGAGGTTCGACAGCTTCCTGTATCCTGTTGTGAACCTTTTCATTTATGTTGACTTCGAGACTGAAAAAGGAAATGCAGATTTTCCTGTTCTCTCGAAACAAAGAGTTGGCATGGAAAGGGCTTGTTTCGTCAAATCTGGTTAGATATTTCCACACAGTGAGTTGATATATTGTGTGATCGGAAACAGATGCGTCAGCTGGTGACAGGCCATTGTTCTCTCCCGGCACGCGGTTGAAAAATTACCACTCTGCGTTCATTAGATGGCTAATGAAGAGGTGATTGCCACCTACATTCACGTAATAGGAAGTCAGATACATAATTATGCTGTCTGGTACATCTAGTTGTTAGATTGTCATGCAGGTGTACATCTAGGTTAGACTGTCAAATACATTGAGATAGTGAACTGACAAACATAATTAGATATCATATCTCTTTTACACCACCACACTTAAGTAATAGATGGTGACGTACATTGATTCAGGCATAATTAGACTGTCGGGTGCATCAGAGTGTCAGATCTTCATGTGGATGTAGATTTAATTATTCGTTGAGACTCTCAACGCATCTCAACATATCACACACGGATTTTGTTTTTCTTATAGAAAAAGCAGTATAAGTACGGGATACATGCAGATATTGAATGTCGCAGGCACTTGAATATCAGAAAAGTTCTGACTTCTGATTATGTGGAAAATTTGTTTTACCGTTTTCATTTTGATCTTTGATTTATTGATTTCTTTATATATAGTCTATATATATATTTTATTTATTTATTATTATTATTATTATTTTTTTTTTTTTGTCCATATCGTTTCGTAAAAGTAAAGCCATTTGTTTATAGTTTGTTTTATGTTGTACTCCCCGCAATCCCACTCTTCACAGCGTTCATCCCCGGCCTCCCACGTACGTACACGTTCAGCCACTGACCCTTGCTGACTCCTTACTGTAAATGGGGCCATGTCGCTGAAATTTGATTTACACTTCATAGACAACCAGACACCCCGGGTACTCACTACTCGTTCCTCTTAGTCATGGCCTGGGGGACAAAAGTGCTCGGAATTACTTCTGTTCCGATGTTACAGAGATAATTGACCTTTGGTGCTCATTTGTCGTTACTTTGGCATAGATGGAGATTCCCACAAGGTAGTCATTGTTTTCGGTCGAACGTGGATAAAGGTCATCAAGAAAAAAGTCGCCATATTCCATGGTAGGGCTAGCCAATCTAATCCCAGGATAGCAATTGTTATACAACAATATATGAACATTCAAAAGCTAGAGTCTGTTGAGATGAGTCTTATTTAGAAATGATAGTGGGGAACAATACGTCCCCATCGGTACTCATCACTAAATAAACACTGACTTTTACTTTAGTAGTACAGCTACATTCAGCGACAAGATATCTCGAAAATCTGGTATAGAAATGCCTTTTACGTTGGCACCAGTGTTTATTCTAGTACTAAAACTTTTTTTTTTTTTCAAGAAGAGAAATGAGAGGAGGAGGCGGAGGTTAGGTGAGGAGCTCGTGAATAGATGGAATGGTAATGGATATCTCAGACTGGGATGGCAGTGTTTGCTTTATGTCTCAGTCACTATAAGTGGAGACGAAGGCAACAAATTAACTGTCTCCAGCGCAGTACAAACAATGGGTGGCTCGGTTTGTGTGTGTGTGTGGGGGGGGGGGGGGGGTTATTCTTGTAGTGTCCTTGGGTTGGGTATATCCGAGCAGAAGGATTATACAACCAAGGAAATGACTTAGTTGGGATGTGGCAAAGCCAAATAGACTAAGAGCCAGAGAATTTAGACACCGCCACCAATTAGTAAATCACTCGTTCGATGTTTGAGAGATCCATACTCTTTTTGGCTCTGGGCTGTGTGTACTCAAAGAGGAAAAATAACAGCAGCTCGTCATGATGAGACTGGAATCATAGTCCCTTCTTTCCCATGCCAATTCCTGCGCTCCCCTCGCTGTCTCTGTTTCTCTCTCTCTCTCTCTCTTTCTTTGTCTAAGTCTCTCTCTCTCTCTGTTCTCTCTCTCTCTCTCTCTCTCTCAGCCCTCACCTTATTTTTATCCTGCTCACAGCAGCGCTTGATAAGGCGATTTTCTCAAATGTAATCAGTCAATGCGGGTCGTAGAAATGAAATTTGCACGGATTCAATTAATTTAGCAGACAATATCATTTTGTCCAGGCTATGGCATGCTCTCGATAAATATGAACATTAACAACAGAAAATGGCTGGAATACAACTCGATTTTTACCTTTCCTCGCGCACAGTTAGTGCTCACGCAGATACACTTTAATAATAATGATATAAAAAAAAAAAAAAGTTCGTAGAGATGAAAAAAAGTATTGAATGAAAAGCCCCGTGTTCTTTTGTCAGTCTCCCATTTATGACTGCACTGCGAAATCGGAATCTAGGGATAGACTTATTATTATTATTATTATTTAATATGTAGTTTCCATAGAAACAGACTCCCATAAAAGTGTAATGGTTTCTGCTGGCAAAATAATGCTGTACCTGAGATCTAAGGGGCTGGATCTAAAGGACAGGTTTAGCTTTCTCATTTCTTTGTGAATACTTGAACCTGAGATATGAAAGATAGCCATTCTGAGAGGTCTGTACCTCTTTAAGAGAGACGGGAAGTTTTACTCTCGAGACATTATCGTTTGGCAATACTCCAGTTGTATGCGGCGACTTGGAGACATATCCCATATATAATTATGCTCTGCTTTTCTTAGTTTCCTAGTCTCAGGTTTTCTGGCGTGTTGGGCTAGCAGTGAATGTCAAACTTCATTGAATAGACTTTTTGGCTTTTGCCATCTTCTTTTCAAGCTGTTGAATAGTAATAGTAGAAGTTGCAGTAAAGATGAATTAGGTTTTTTTTTTTTCTGCAAGAACGTGGCTGGGGAAATAGAGAATAATAGAGAGATTCTGTTATTATTTTTTTCACGATGAAACTAATCTGCATCCTTTGCTTGTGTATCGGCTGATTCGTATAAATAATGTATCTCTATCACAGGTTACCGATTTCATCATGCTCTTGCAGGAAACGTTTCAGATATTGACGGCCACAAATGGGCACGTTTTGCAAACTGTGTTTCATACCTTGTCCCGAGCTTTGTGCTCAGTTTTTAGTTACAACATGCACTGATCCATCATGATCAAATAATTTGATTTTGTGTAACTCTTTACTTGTCAGCTCACAGATGAACATATTATGCATTATGCATAATATTGATTTCTGTCACGTTGTAACGGTATTGATTATTGTGCTAACCAATTGCACAAGGATATATTTATGATATTATGTGTTCATCCTTCTAACATCGCCTGATGCCTTTGCCTTTACATGGCTCTCTAGCGCCGGAATCGCGGTTGGTATGACATGAAATTTAAAGCCCAGCGATCAATCAAAACAAGGTGTGCAGGGATCACCTTCCCATCTCGTTTCTTGTGAACGCCCCACACTGGGTTGCTACTCAGCCCGGAAAATCCTACGATAGGCCTACCTTACAATGTATAGTTGTTGTCGTGCGTGTATGTGTGTGTTGTTTTTAAACCAGATCTTGAAATATCTGGAAAATGTTAATGCGAAAATTGAGGAAAGTCATTGAAAATACTGAGGAAGAAAATAAATAGATCTGAGGCCCCTTGAAGAGTTAGACGCGGGAACACAGCTGTCTAGTCGGTGAATACAGCGTTAACTTTTATCTTTCACCACTTTGGCACTAATAGGTAACATGCCGACCCAAATTTACGACATATGTTTTCTAAATCATGATCGGTTTTACCTTGTCGGCATTTTCAGATGATCACAGCAACAACCTGTCATTCATTTTTCAAACAAAATGTCATCCACCTCTTGAACAACACGGTGAGACAGTTCTTGATCAGTCCTGTAGGATGAGCTGTGTCTTCAGTTTACTGGCGCCTCGTAATATTTAGGCCTGTAAATACAACAGTGGTATCTTTGACATAGAAGCAGACTGACCCACAAAACTTAGGTGGATGTTCAGGAAAAGGAGGAATACTTTCTATGCCAGATAACCCGAAGTAATGTTTTCAGAGGATAGCTAATCTTCATTGACACGGCAAATTAAATTCACGAAATTAATAGACATTACCCGAGTTGCTGCTTGTTATGAATGCATGTAGATCTATCAGCAGACCGTTGTACAGTAAGATCAGAAAGTTTTTTTCCTGATCACTGCTGTTCCAGTGGGTGTATCCTGCCGAATCTTCGACCTGGGAGTTTTTGGTGAAAGGAAAGAAAATTTCGATTCTATTTTTCTACGCTACAGTTGAATATTTTCCATGTTCGGAAATCAGTGAACTCAGCCTAGTTTCATATAGGCTAGGTTGGGGTTGAAGGCGACATGCCTCCAATGAAGAGAGCATTTGGAAGGAATTTTCAATTACCGTTTAGCTTAGCACTACGGCTGGGGATGTTCAGTGTGGCAGCTTTCAGGCTGGAGTTGGCATGACAAAAATCTCCGACACTCCCATCGATCTACGGCTAGATCTCACCTTCTCGGAGGCTGTTAGACATTATTCGCTGTCACATTACTGTCGTCGAGATAATTTGCGATTTTCATTCGACCTGTTTATTCCTTTATTATTTTGTAAGAACAGACAATCGTAACCGATTTACAAACGGTTGTCTTTTTTCACCAAGATGTCATTACATGAGATTGCCCCTTGACAGCCTAGAACATTAACATGAGAGTGCATGTCTTTAGATATCCTTCCAAATCGTGTACGTTCTGATTGCCGCTAAAAAAAAAAAAAAACTCCGGCCAGAACACATATCTCCGGGAGCGAAAATGTGATTCTAATTTTCCAACGGTGTGCAAATGTCAATAGTTTGAACAACAATAAGGCAGTAGAATATTGGGTAGAGAGATTCTGGTGTTTACGCTATTACATGGACACTTGAGAGAATGAAATATTTTACAAAGAGTCCGTTTAAATTTCAGGGCCTGTGGGGCACTGAGAACTTGTGGATCAAAAACAACCATTTTATTACAATTGTCTAAGTCTATGGTTTTTCTCTGCCAGAACTTTGTCTGAGCCACTAGCGTCACGTATGTTCATAAGTTTCAAATCTCATAGAACCTGCTTTTGAATGACGGAAGTCAAAGACGAACCTGAGGAAACCATAATGAAAGTGGAAAGAAAATCCGAGCTGGTGTAGGCTAATGGAATGTTCTACTGACGTCATTACATGTTGTGTTCCTATCTCTCATATCAGTAGACCAGTTTAAACGTACATTTATTACTGATCATAGAGCCCAGCCCTTTAAGTGCATACTTTAGATCTGACAACTGCAGTTGTCTTGTCTTTACACCATTTTCGAGTACCATCAAGGTTTATATGGTCAGTTGACGGACGCTCATTTGGCGGGTTCCAGGTGTAACAGATTAAAGATGCAAGAAACAGTGACATTATAGATCAAGCCCATCCATAGAGTCAACAGATCACATCACCTGATTTTGTCAATAGCTCCTCACCTAAAAAACCTTCAGATTCTCCGATTCTTGGTCATAGTTCACATCTTTAATTAGATTTTTTTTTTGTTTGAGACTCAGTAATTCATTACTCTTCAAGTAGGGAGTTAAAGATATTCCGATTCTTAGTCATAGTTCATTTCAGGCTGTCTGTTAGTAGTGATTTTGCTCACTTGCAGATCAGTAGTGCCAATTATCAGCCTCATGTACTGTACTGCTAAATCTATTATTTATCCCGTTGTATGACTGTCTGGGGTTTGCTTTACAGACCATATCATACAATGTACATGTTCCCTCATGTATTGTTTGGTTTATGTTTTAGTTCATATTTTGCCCTAGCTCATAAACTAAGAAGGAGTGTGGTACAGATGAACCATTTTCATCATCTCGATCCTCCGGTCCCAGATTCTTGTGTCACAGTTACTGTAGCCCCTTGGCTTGAGCTTATTACGTCATTCGACACTAAAAGAGTATTAAACCACTTCTATTGCAATACATGATAAAGCCAAT
>JBCAUA010092533.1:0-10465 GCA_038406235.1 Peronia verruculata
TTCTAATACTAAATTCTGAGGCCACCTACCTGCAAAATATTTGTGTTTCTGTATTTCAGTTTTACGAATGATTAGAGTAAAAGCAATTTTTGTATAAATTATAGGACTGCCGTGATACTGTCGTTATTCATTAGGTTTTCATCATGTTGGTAACCTTTCAATTCTCAGAAAGTAAAATTAGCCGAGCTTTAAGAGTGTGTCTAATTAGTCAGACCAATATTCTTCGGTAGAAATTTGGAATTTAGCAATGCCACACGGACTGCAGCGTCCAAGTCTGCTCTCCATCCACAAATTAAGAAATTTGTTCTGACTAAGCGAACGGCTGAAAATCCCCGTCTTGTTTTAGTAGAGGCTACAGACACTCCAAACTGTTCACTAGGACTGGCGTAGAGAAATGCAAGAGACCAGTGACAGGTGTTCTCGGATCTCGTGATGGAGCAGTAACAAACATCTCTGAGTATTCTCTTCTTAGTAGGTGGGTACAAACAGTTCCATCGGGGATTTCCAGGTTTTTGCTTAGTGGAATATGAACTATTGCTATGGACTCTCGGCCTTACCTAACATAGACACGGACCGTCCAAATTTTATTCACCCTTTTCGGAGAGGGAGAGGGTTAGGGTTATGGTTAGGGTTAGGGCCACGGTGGCCTCTTCTGTCTTCCAGCCCCCCCCCCTCCTCTGTGCCTCTCCACACCAGGACCGCCTGGCCACAGGACCATCAAAGGCATAAATAACAAAGCTATGCTCACTACAGCAATAGGAACTATTGCTGAAAGAGTTTTTTTTTTTTTTTTAAGGAGCTATGTGTCATTTCTCAAAGAAATAAAACAATATAAATAAAAAGATAAAATAAAAAATAATAATCATGTAAAAAAAAAAAAATTTATAAAAAATACGTATTTAAAATAATAATAATAATAATAATAAATGACTAGAACATAATTTTCCTTCATCTGAGAATGACCAATCAAATAGCGTTCTTTTCGGAGATCTATAAATTTTATACGTTTCACTCGGGAGAAAGTGTTCAAACGTAGAATATGTCTTTGTATTGGATCTACATGAAATTAATAACCTATAGGCCATGGGCTTCAAGAAATAACATTTACGGGAGATAAAAAAATAAAATGTGACCAAAAAAAAAAAACAATTATGCGCACAGAGGAAACAAGAACAACAACAACAACAACAACAACAACAAAACTAACAAAACTAAAGGCAACAACAAAAATAAGAAATAAATTATTAAAATAAACAAACAAACCCTTGTTAGAAAAAAAAAAAAAAAGAGTGCTGGCAACAGTAGGAAATTTCAAAAAAAAAAAAAAAAAGTTATCAAAGAGAGAATAACCAACAGCTGTCAAACCTGTAGAGGCCTGAAAAGTGAGTGAATCAGCTCCTAGAAAGTTGCCAGATATAGTTCAAGTCGTTCACACCACGCAGTAGCCCCATCACGAAATTGCTCTTCTCCTTTTCTATTCCGAACCAGCCGAGATAGTCGCCATTTCCGAAACTTCAAAGGTTTTTCTAAAATAATTGGGAAATTTTAGAAACTTGTCCCGTAAAGTGGCTTATTTGCCATCGGGGCAAGTGGACTTGGTGGAAATACTAAATTCTTTAAGGAGATAAAATTTGGTTTGATGGGGTAAAGAGATCCGGATTTTGTTTCTTTTTCTTTAAAGATCAAGACAATGATTCGGAACTGTTCTGTAACAGTGATCATCATAAAATTATATTTGAGTTTTGTTCATTTCAAATAAAACTGAATGAAAAGAATAAATTTCTCTTTTTCATGATTCGATCAATGGTTCGCCGATTGTGCCTTTCTGTCTGCTATTTCTACATTGTATTTATAAATTGTTTATTCACATCTAAGAGTTTCGTTTTTCACTAAATTTCGGGACTTGACACACTGTTCACCATCAGTGTCGTGCACTTTTCGACTGAAGACTTCTATGAGCTATCGGTCACTCTTCGCTTAATGACAATAAATGGCACCCCAAAATATAAGAAGTGCCACGAAGAAGATCGGCTTGAAAATCAATATGCAAACACCTGAAATAGTGTCAGTATTTAAACATTCTATACCTCAACCCGTTTAGAAGTGATGTGATTAAGTTTTTAGAGAAAATGTGGAGTTTGTTTAACTGTTAGCGCTGGCGAACTACGAGGATCTGCGAGCTCATTAGACCATTATGCCAATGATAAACATTGACTCAGATAGTGATGACATAGTCAGGGGAAATAAAATTGCTGCTTTGAAATGTAAGTGCGATGGTGAAGTTTTAGTCGTGAGAAAAAAAAAAAAAAAACGGATTCTGATTTTCGGACACAACTATGGTGAATAAAGTAACTAAATCTTTGGTATTGCAAGAATGTCTCTGTCTGTCTGTGTCTCTGTCTGTCTGTTGTTTTTGTCTGTCTGTCTGTCTCTGAATGCCTTTTCCTCTATTCTCCAGATCGAGTGCTATAAGAATAAAAACAATAAGCATAATTACTCTTGCCATTAGTTTCAACTTTGACGTCAACATTATTATTACATGTGTTTCTATGTGTCCTCAGTTCTCTTAACTATCATAGTTGATATGAAAGCAGCTTGATTAAACAAGTAAATAGGCCCGGAAGTTCGCGACATGGACTCCTCTCATTAAATAGTATTCACTATATTGTACTGTTATTTTCCAACACAACTTGACGAGAAACAAGCAAGTTAAAATGCACTATCAGGTTAAAATGCATTAACAAGTTAAAGTGCACTATCAAGTTAAAATGTATTATCTAGTTAAAATGTAGTGTCAAGTTTAAATGTACTATCAACTTAAATTTTACTATCAAGTTAAAATGTACCATCAAGTTAAAATGTACTATCAAGGGAAACTATACTATCAAGTGAAATGTACTATCAAATTCAAATGTACTATCAAGTTCAAATGTACTATCAAGTTCAAATGTACTATCAAGTGAATCTATACTATCAAGTGAAAATGTACTATCAATTTTAAATGTGCTATCAAGTGAAAATGTACTGTCAAGTTAAAATGTACTATCAAGTTAAAATGTACTATCAAGTTTACCCAGCGACTGACGTTCGATTTGACAGGAATATGAAGTCATTACAGGACGTAAGTACGGCAGTCAAAAAGAGGATAGCCCAAGCCTCTGTAAAAATGGTGAGGAAGGTATGGTGGGGAGATAGATAATTTTGTTAATGCATTTTTATTGTGGTCAGTAAAAATATGGTTTTCATTCTTTTTCTCTCTCTTTTTTTTTTTTATTTTTTATTTTTTTTTCAAAATCCCTGATGTACCACCACTACTACTACTACTGCTATACTACTACTACTACTACTGCTGCTACTGCTACTACTATTACCACTATTATTATTATTTTTACTACTACTACTACCACTACCACTACCGCTACTACTACTACTACTACTGCAACTACTAATACTACTATTACTGCCACTGCCACTACCACTACTACTACTATACTACTAGTACTACTACTACTACTACTACTGCTGCCTACTGCTACTACTATTACTACTATTATTATTTTTTTTACTACTACTACCACTACTACTACTACTACCACTACCACTACTACAACTACTACTACCACTACTACTACCACTACTACTACTACTGCAACTACTTATACAACTATTACTGCCACTACCACTACTACTACCACCACCACTACTACTACTGCTACAGTCTTGAAAAGTCTGCGATGGGGTGGGGGGATAGGGGTGAGTGAGGCGGTAACTTTTTATTTATTTATTTATTTATTTATTATTTATTTATTCACTTATTTATTTTCGTTTGGTCGTTCACTGTGCATGAGTACTAGGTATGCTTATCTTATTCAGAATGTGTCCTTGGAAACTTGCTAGCGAGTAACGTTGCCATAGAAACAGTCGCCATCTTGGATTGCCTTTCCCCCACTTTTTTTATTTTTTTTTTATTTTGCAAAATATCTCTGTCTTTAATTTGCATGCAATGTTTAACATCTAACATTTAATAGTGTCAGCAGGTAGTTTGAACGTTTTGCTTCGGTTTTGTTGTTGTTGTTGTTGCTGTTGTTGTATTAGTTTTTTGTTTTGTTTTTTCCTTCAAATTTTCAAAATGCCATGTTTACAAAATCAACAAAATTGACACTTTTGTTTTCTCAAAAAGTATTACAGACACCAAAATAGCCTCTGCCATTTTTTTTTCTATTGTGACAAGCAAATATTAAATGAAATGTGATGAAAATAAGTTGGTAATTGTTGAGGAAGATAGGACAATAAGGCAAAGGTTTCGGCTGGAAAAAAAGCAAACTTCAAAATCTTTTGATTATAAAAGATATGTAAAAAAACGTTAATATGCACAAAACTGAGCCTGCTTTCATCGTATCGTATCTCAAATGCGGCCTTGGTGCCTTACATACAGCTATTCGGAAAGCTAATAAACTCATTTAGAGACAATATCTTTCTTTCACGCCATTGAATCTGAATGAGTAAGCTCGCCTAACAAGGTCCAGTGATTTCGTTTATCAGCTGAGTGCATCGGAGTTAGACAGCTGCCCTGAAGCCTGTATTGTTTTCAAATACCTACAAATAAATTCTGCGTTGTTTCGATGCTGAGGATTCCTGTTCTCATTTCACTGTTCCCGTATGCCTCTCATCCATATTCACCTTCTGATGGCCACTAACAACGTCACAACTAACACCCACTAATCATATTAGCATCTATAGAAAGTTCGTGACATCCTTCTGACAATGATTTTCGTTCGTGAGTTCTGGAAACACTGAATTCGAAAAAAAAAATAGCGTATCAGAAGTATCTAACAACATGGCAGTATTTTTGATGCTACATCGTACATGTATTATGAAAATACATTCTATGTAATTAGTAATTTTTACTCAGAGTTCAAAGTGTGATGAAATACACGTCTTGTCGTGTATGTAATGAACTCTTTTATCATTATTCATTCCAATAGAACCAATCATTTGTGAATTTCCTGCTAAATGAAAGGAGAATTATTTGTTTTTTTAATGATTGCGTTATATTAAACCTTTCAGTTCTATCTTTGCCCCCGTAATTATTATCTCAAGATGTTAGAAAGAAAAAAAAAATCAGTCCCAGACTTATCTCCCTTTTCACCACAAATTAATACGAACTTAAAGTTACATTGCAAACCCAGACAACAGCTAAACCAACGTTTTTGATATTGTGGTCGAGGCTGTACTGGGGGAAAAAATGAATGCCACATGTCACTGAGAAGTATAGTTGACATCATCATTCTATACTTCAATTCACAATCTGCAGCAAGAAAGGAGAGGGGGGGGGGGGCGGTTTTTAAGAGCATCGCATTTTTTATTATTATTTTTTGTTTTCTAATCAGACACTGCATGAAATGGTATTTTGCTTGTTGTGAGAAAGTTCAAAGAAATGAGTAGTGTCTTTCACACGAAGGAAATGTTACTAAAACTTTTGAGCTATTATCATTCAGCACCACAAATTAGCCATAATCAGTCTAATAAATATTTATGGCTTCCCAGAAAATTGCATTGCTTGGAAACACGGTGCTACCGCGATTAAGGCCCCTAGCCGATTTGTGTGTGTGTGTGTGCATTTTTTTTTTTTTGCCATTTTCCCTTTCAATTGCAACCCCCCCCCCCCACCCCACCCCAAAAGCGAATTTGTCCATGACGAGTGCACGATGACTATTCTAGTGATCGCGAGTAGTGACCCCTTTCAAATCGCCGATTTGTTTACCTTCTCTACTCCTTGCGATCCTGAAGAGCGGTAGAGTTAGATCGTGTTGTGGATTTACTTGTTCAGTAAGAGATCTTCGACGATGGATTGTTTCTTCAACAAACTTAACAGTCAGTCCAGAGATGGTCCTAACACAAATACCTTCGAACAGAAGTTAATTCCCTTCCGAAAATTACGCTGGTACTGATCCACTGTTTTACCAGACCGACTGGATACATCAGTTCTAGTTAGATCTAGATCTAGACATGATCTAAAACTTGATAGACTACTTGATGAAGACATTTCGCTGAAAATGGAGAGACAGACAAATACTGAAATAGCATAAAGAGGTTGTTAAAATCTAGCTGTGTTTTGTCAATATTTCAGCAGTATAAAGATGAAACACACAACCAAAGCTTAAAGCTAGATCTAGATCTATTGTTTTTTAATTGTACTGTAGACGTGGTTCATTCTTTAGTATTATTAATAAAATGCTAGATATACTCTGGCAGTAGAAACGTCACTCTGACTCGCCAAGGAAAGGTTGTTTTTTTTTTTTTCACTATAAATTCTGCAGAGGCTGGATTTGAATTCAACATTTCCATCTTCAATTTCAATTACATTTTGCCCGTAGAGAGTAATGCCATTAGATTTATAACAATTTTGTAGCAAGTGAGCTTTTGTGCAAAGTAGTTTCTGGTACTAATTTTCTTTGCAGTGTTGTCAGTCCTCCAGTTGATCTGTATCTGGCAATATCATTGTTATTATTATTAGTCTTGAGACAGTTGTCACACATCTGTCTTGTGAATGCAGTTCTGTGAGGCGTCTGAACAGAAAGAAATAGAAGTAAGAGAAATCAAGTTTTGAATGTTTCATCAATCTTTCAGAGATACTCTTGTAATTGAAAGTGCTGTACATCAAACTGTAATAAAACTTTGCCAAACAAATGACTTAGCTAATTCTGTAAGAATTGTTGTCCGCAAGAGATTTTATTTTCTTTGATTTTACTTGCATTCGCAGGCAATTGTTAGTATTTGAAATGCAATTTTTGTAATTTTGAAATGCAATTTCCGTTGGGGCCAGATACATGTATTTGAAACACTATTAAAAAATTCTGGCAGAGCTTACAACAAATTGAATGAACATTAACACGCGCATAGAATGCATTTTGAAATATATGGAAAAATGGTTTTATTCTCAGAGACTAAGCAATGTCCAAAGAATGAGTACAGAACATAACCATTGCCTCGTATGTTAGGAGGAACGTCAGCAAACTAACATCACTTTTCCTGTCGTTCTATATCATTTGCATTTCTTTCTCTTTCCGGCACTCTCTTTATCCATCCATCCATCCATCCATTCATCCATCCATCCATTCATCCATCCCTTCATCCATCCATCCATCCATACATCCATACATCCATCCATTGATCCACCCATCTTTCCTTCCATCTATGCATCCATCCATCCATCCATCCATCTATCCATCACACATCCACTCACCCTTCCATCAATCCATCCTTTCTTGAATCTGTCCATCCATTTATCCATCCATCCATCCATTCATTCATCTTACTATCCAACCATCAATCTATCCAACCAACTGGCGACCCAACAAACTAATCAACCAATTTACCAACCATCTAACCGATCAACCAGCCAACCATCACCCATCTGTCCATCATCAATCCATCCACACATTTTCATGCATTTTCATCCATCAGTACATCCATCCATCTTTCTATCAACCCAGTCTACGGCTCTTTTTATTCATCCATCCATAAAGTCATCCAATATCCATAAATTTATGAATCCTCTGTAGCACGTATGGAGTCAGCCACGATCACGCATAAGGATTCTATGTAACACATCCACCAATCTTTGGCTGCTTCTGGCCACTGCCAGTGAGAGTGAGCACGAGTGAGTAGGATTATCTCCGCTTTTAGAAGTTGCCAATTTTTGCCGAGAAACTTCGTGGGTAGAAATTTGGAACTTGGAAATTTTGCCCGGACAGCGGTACTCAGCCTACTCTTCCATCGATGTGAACTGTCAAGGTTTCTTTAATGTGAGTAATGTACACACGGGACCTTCCAAATATATTCACCCTTATCCGAGAAGGCTAGACGTCGGGCTTCCCTACCTTCAATGGTTCTCATACATACTCTAATTTTTTCATACTTTTCGGTTAAATATGTGCCAAGAGGTAGGTTTTTCTTTTTCTTTTCTTTTTGAGGTCTTTCAATCATAAGAAAGTAGGATTATCTCGGCTTTACGTAGCTGTCTATTTTGGGTAAAAAAAAAAAAAAATTGTGGATAGAAATTTGGAAATATTGCTTGGACAACGGCACTCAGCCTACTCTTCATCGATTTTATCTGTAGCGCGCGTAACCTAAACACTCTACATCTGAAACATATCCCCATTATCCGAGAACGCAAGATGCCAGACTTCCCTCCTGAAAAAGCCTAAAGCACCCTTGAGTCACATGATTTCCTGCCATCCTCCACGGTCGCAGAATCTGCGAATCGAACCCGCAACCACGACGACAGTTGTTTACTACGGAACAGATCGAGATAACCTCCACCAATAGGGTGAAAGACGTATATAGAAGGTAACCACGGAACAGACGTCACACTACATGGCCACAACAAACCAGGCAGAAAGTATCTAAAGGCCTTGTAATGGGAGATTGCTCAGTCCGATTACTTCCCTTTACCAGGCAAAAGAGGGATTGAATAAGCGGTGTAAAGAGGGAAAGAAATCACTTTTGCTCCCTTTGCTTGAAACATACACTGTGAAAAAAAAAAATGGTGCAAAGAGAATGTGTTTTTCTTATTGTTATAATTTTATCAAAATTTTTGGCGATCAGTCTTTCGAATGTCAAGCAGTAAAGGGATTTTCCCTCTTTACACTGTTTGCTCAACACCTCTTTTGCCTGGCAAAGGGAAGTAAACTTCTGGCCAAAATGATCTCCCCTTACACAATTCCCTCTTTTGGAATGGGCAGATAATTTGCGAAACGATCTCTCATTTGACCACAGCAGGATGAAATCTATGATCTCTCACCATTTGGATCGGAGACAGGCCGTGCTGCAAGGTTTTCCTGATATGAGAAAGGACTGGCTTCATATAGTAAGTTAAAAAGTTAAAAGTTAAAAGTACCATCCTTGACCTCCCAAGAGGGGAAATTGTCTTGGCCATTTCAGACCGCGTCGCCGCAGTGCAGCGTTGTAAGAAACAACAGACAAAGTCCACAGCCAAAAGCCAGTGTTCAAAGACCTTCTCGGTGGTTCAGTGAGACTGAAAGATGTCAGCGCCAAGCCAAAATGTCATCTGGGGAGTATTTACCAACTACAGCTTTGTTCACTTTCTCCAGCGAAACATCACTGTAACAGTTTTAACCTTTAGAAACAGCTACAGAAACAGCATTGCAAGAAATGAAGCTGCAGGTTTCATGGCATGATTTGTAGACCACGTAAACGAGGGAGTGCCTCATCTGGCTCTCAGACTGATCATCAATGACTACATCAAATCACGATAACAACGACGATGAAGTCAATAGATTGCAAACAAACTTTACTCAATCCAGTTAGATTTTGGATCTTGGCCAGGGTCTGTTCAGTGGCGAAGGTGAGACCAGGTGGTCCTCACTGCCTGCGTGTAGGCATTCCTCAGAGGTGAAACGCTCCCGACTGTATGTAGCATATGACTGTCAACTGGCAGGTGCATACATAATTATGTTTACATTGCCCCGACTTCAGAGACACTGGAGAAGCCCACATCTTGAGTCGCTCTCTGAATGATCCATTTGATAAAACAAAGCCACAAAGCTTTTTATTTATGCCAGATTGGTCTGTACGCCAAATTATAAAGAACATCATAAAAACAAATAAGTTCCAAACTTGTACAGCGATCCATGACGGAAGCTGCATGTTTACTTCTATTCATCTTTTATTTCGCTGTCCGGTCTTTTATTATCCAGATTTATAGACGTTTTGATATTCCTTTTGTAACTCATAAACCCATCGCCGGTTTTGTATTTTATATATTTTGATCAGTCGTTTTGACATTTAATCGACTTTCCCCATGCTAGCACGATATAAACGTAATTAATTGATGTACCATTATCTCCGAACACACACACACACAAAAAATAGATCATCTTGAATCCATTGACTGATTGCACACATAGCCTAAGTTTTACTTCCCTTCAGCGTAGAAAAAACACAAAGTTCTCGGTATCGTGTGTTGTAGTGATGATATATGAAAAAATTGACAGCTGCGTTGATGATTTCGAAATGCTTTCTTATGGTGTTGACAGATATGTACGTATAAGAATAACGTTTTCCGATAGTGAATTCTTCTTCGATTATGGCCACAATAGTTATGAGAATCTTGGGGGTGTTACACAGAATATAGACCACGGAGATCAGCACCACTTGTTGTACTACTCTCAGATCTTTGCCACTACGTTTGTCCAAACCAGTGTCTTTCTTCTTTTTTTCCTTTGTCTCACTGTCATTCTCCTTCTCCGCCTTTTTCAACATCTCTTTCTGGGGTCGAACACAATCCTGTCTTCTGAAAGTTACACTGGACGTTGTCTTACTTGATAACGAATTCTCTCGGAATTTGGACGCTACTTGTAAACTTCTGTTCATAATAATCACACAGAAAATGACGATGAACTGAGTGAAAAAAGGCAGTGCCATGTCTACGATAAACCAC
>JBCAUA010092544.1:0-10465 GCA_038406235.1 Peronia verruculata
CAAAATTTGGTGGTTTTGTGACCGATGGTTGATGAGAAATTTGGGTTGAAAAGTAGGGGGAAAATCCAAAATGGCGGATATTTTCATGCCTTTCCATGGCAACCATGAAGATTTTTAACAAAAAACTACCCTAGAGTAAATGAGGAACATACTTCCAACACATTTATAGCATTAAAAGGTTGTTCAACTCAAAAATGTGGATTTTGGCTTTCACTGCCGACCTTGGCCTTAAAAAAAAGGCTAGATTTTCAAACATAAATTTATCTAATTCATATTACTAAATAACATAAAATAGATGTCACAAGTTACAGAAATAATAATATAAATTTAATAATATAATTAAATCTGATAAGTACCTCTATCATAAGAAGTTTTACATTGTCAAGATTCTCTTACAACAGCTGTTTCTACTACATGTAGGCCTATAATCATGTTGCTATGGCTACTATGTGAGTATTAGGATTAACAGGCAATTCAAAGAAAACATTTGGTTTATTTCTAACCTCTACAACTTGCCAGTCTTAAGAGTCTATATATGTTTCGATGACATGATCTTCTTATCGACGGGTGCACTTTAAAATATACCAAAACTTTGCCAAAAGCACTTGGAAGTCTTATATCTAGTTAGGTATCTCGTCTAAAGTTCAAGAAATCTGTTTCACAATCAAGGCTGAAATGGGCTGCTTGCAAGATTCTTACCAGAAATCTAGAGCTAGATCTAGAGATAATGTCAAAATTAGATGTTGATTCTAAATTAGATCTAGAATTAGATTCTAAATCTAGATTTTAGATGTAGTGGATCCACATAAAAAAATAGTCTAGTCTACATTTTTATCTCTAGTGTAGTCATAGCACTTTTAGATTCTAAATTTTGAATTAATCTATTGATCTCCATCTATAGATAGGTCTCTAGATCTATATCTGGATATGGATCTATGGACATCTAATCTAGGCCTATCCTACAAATATTAGATCTAGACTCTAGATCTAGATCTAGACTTTAGAATTAGATATGCAAGTATTGCTCCAAACAAACCTCTCATTTCAGTAGATTTGTTCTGGTGTGATTGACACTCATCAGTGCTAGAGTTCGCTTGTCACATCTACGTGATCTGCGTCACAACACCTGGCAATTCCATCGGTCTACCCAGCTGACCTGCAGCTAGCAGACACCATGATCTTTCCCTTGATAAAATCGTTGGTTTGCAATCAATAGCAGTGACCGAAGCTCTGACTTCTATGCTTCGTTTAACTACTCTCCTTAAAAATAGTACATACTGCTCTTTGACGCTGAATGATATAATCAATAATTCAGCACAAAAAATCACTTGCTCAATAAAATAAAATAAATTAAAGCGGAAAATAGTTTCAATCCTTGGAGCATACCTTAGGAAAAATGGTATTGTATTTTGAAGAATGAAATTATTCCGCTTATAAAATCAATTCAACTACGTACTGTTATATACTTAATTTCATTTGCAAATCCTGACCTCTCATTTTTGATAATGTTAATGTAAATATAATCTTGTTAATTCATACAGTGATTTAGTATCAGTCAAAAATATATCCTCCTTTTTTTTAATTTCCTGCTCTTTAAATTTTTAATTCAACGATGACAGATGCTTTTGTTTGCCAAATGTTCCAGTTAACTTTCACTTGTGTAGTAGCGGGAATACCCAAAACTAATGTTAATATCCTAACAATAAGAGGGCAAACTTCCGGCTTAGGGTTTGACGATGTAAACAACACGCTCCTCCTAGAGGTATCCATACAAGGAAGCAAATGAGAGAAACATAACCTGTCATGAGTGAATTTCAGAGAATTCGGCCTTTCAAGGTAATGCACTGAACCTTGATATTTGCACTGCTATTGAGATCTAGATATTTGTTAATGCAATGCCATTTCTTCTTAATCAGATTGGGACCCGGTCACTGCTTGTCATATTTATCAAAACAAAGTGTCAAAACGGTGCACGCGCTGCTGGAGCTCGTCAGTCTAGATTTAAATCTCTAGATCTAGATCTAGGTCCTTGACACCGGTACTGAGCCTCATGTTTTGATTATAGAGACTCGGACACTACCATGGTCTTGTGGTCCTGAGAATCTGATAGCTCCCATGGCCCAGTGCGCAGCCCCGAAGAACAAATTGATACTGCGGCATATTCAGTAGCCTATACCAAATAATAGGCCTAGAACGAGCCTTCAGGCTTAATCTGCTGGGACCCTCGAGGAGCGCAAGTTCACCCTAACACTGACATGTAGCCTAGGTCCGAGGAGTGGGTGACTGTCCTCCCTAACGCTAACATGTATGAGACCCATTACCAGCGCAAGTCCACCGAACGCTGTCGAGAGTCCCAGCTGGTTAAGCCAGCTGGGTTGTTCTATTATTTGGTATACTGAATAGGCCGCAGTATCGATTCGTACTTCGGGGCTGTGCACCGGGGGTATCAATTCCTCGGGACTACAAAACCACAGTAGACTTGGCTGTGGGTCAAAGACGGTAAAATAAAAAGATAATAAAAATTAGTACACTCAACTCTGGCGGCGATCATATGCCCTTGGGGCATCATGAGAGCAAGCATGGTGAAAACACCCTGGTGGTATATTGTTCACCATATTCATTAGTCTGAAAAGAATAGGCTAGATTATTGCTGTATAAATACAACACTGAAAACAACAGTGAGTGACTGTCAAGGACTGAAACATTATTTTTGATGATGATTATGGTGAAGAGCAGATTTTTTTGTTTCAAAACAATGGCTAAATAAATTTAACTTTGATCAGGCCAGCTTGGAATGTTGGAACTCCACTCAGGCTCCAACATGACAGAGTGACTAATCAGTGCAAATCTACATCAGATTTCCTCACCGACTATATACAATCATTTTAAATTCCTTCTCTAGTCCCACCCCTTCTTCAGATTTATGGTAATGGTATTTGAAACATGCCAATGAAAGGTGAAGGATTGTGCTGCTAAATATAATAAAATAATATGTCATTTCATCTGGGTGTCAGTTTTGTTACTTTTTGCCACACAGATGTATTCCTAACCTTACCAAACATTTTATAGAAATCCAGTGCAAAACTGCACGCTTTGATCTCTCCGGCAACATAGATTTAATAAAGATCAAAAGGGGGGCTTTGACTGTTGATGACTAAAATAAAAAAATACAAACAAATAAATTTATGCATTTTTGTTTATATACTATGGTCTAGTAATGGCATAGGATTAGACAATACAAGATCTGGATTTGTTACCAGAGCACAAAAATTGGTAATGCATGATATGCATAAATAGAAAGAAAAACCAACAAACCAATACAGGAAACAAAGATAGCGGAATAGACATATAGATTGGTATGAGGGATTATAGACGGAATGTTCAGTACAAATTTGATTGCGAAGATGATGCACCTGTTCCTGTGAGAGAGAAAGGCTATGGTTAGGACATCAAAGTGGATCATCAAAGCAATTCCAGGTTTGAGTGTAGTCGCTCTCCTGCCTATCTCTTACTGAGGTGTGACATCTTATCTTGTTAGTCTACCATCTTTGATCTAGGCGTCAAAGTGGCACAATATAATATATATATACATTGGACCACTTTGCTGACCAATGTCTTGCTCTAATCTCTCCCCTACTCCACCCTTTCTTCGCTGTCTTTACATTATAATTTGAAATGAACCTGTAGTACTAGATCTAGATTTAGTATTGAATTATGGAGAAGAATCTATTCACAAGACACGTGGGGATCAATTTTATCACCCTTTGATGTTTAACTGCTGAGCGTTACTGATGAAATTAGGCTCTAGGAAAGGTCAGGAATTGTAGATCCAGTTACAATAAACACACACAGGGGGACAAGACTGTTCTTGTTTGCATAGATCTTTAACCAACGATTATGATCAATTAATCCTCAGAGCGAATACAGTCTGTGGCCAGATGGATTGCGTAATTATTCAATCTACCTAAAAAAACTGTCCACCTAGGAGTCCGTTTTTTTTTTATTTTTTATCTGGCAACATTGGTCTTAGGCAGTGACCATTGTAGCTCATTTAGTATTCTCAATAGCTTGATTGCTGGTGCAAAACTTGTGAGTGGATTGAAGAATGGAGAAGTACTTGGGTTGCATGGATAGTTTTTGCTTTATCGAGTGCCCACAGCAAAAGGAATAATCAAACTGGAATGATGCTTATGGCATTTCTGTTATGTGCCTCATCATGCCCATGCTTGAACATGACAGTTTGCTCTCTTAGTCTTCGCACAACAAAAATATCCATTAGTTAGAAATTGAGTCTGAATTCAATTGGAAGACAGGCTTTGTATTATGAGGTTGAGAGAACTAATTCTGTAACAAGCTGGGAAAGGGTTGCATTGTTTAATGTAATGGAATTGGAGATCGTCACACTTATTCAGGGACTCCAAGGGGAATGAGTAGCACTCCATACTGCTGTATCAGTGATCAGTGCAAGGAACATTTTAGCAAGAACATGTACACAGGTCTTTGGTTCATTGAAATTATCAATCATGAAAACAGCAATGATGAACGCAGAACATTGTTTACTGGCCCTGTTTCCTCTATGCTGCGGCAGACAACACACTTTTTTTTGTGTTTTTTTTTTTTCTCCATGTGCATTTGCTTAAAATGGATGGTTTGTGGCCACAAAATAAATGGTCTGCTTTCTCATTTGCTCACTATCACTTCAGCATCGCCAGTGTTTTAAACAGAAACCAGCTTCATTGAGTAGGAGATTGGTATAATTGACATTATCTATCCAGTGATGTTCCTTGCTGCTCTATTCTGATGTTTTTGTAGAACTTCCATGTTTGTATTCAAAAGGAAACCCGTTAATCCTAGAGCACCATATATTATATTCAGTGGAAGAGGCAATGTAGGCATTGCACACCCTCCAGACAGTCCGTGGCTAGACGGGCTGCCAGAGATCCTCCTTCTCTGCTCCAACTTTTTCCAGATAGTCAAGCTAGGATATTGAGCTTTGCCATGTGGGGTTTCCATCTTTACTGCCATGCTTCATAAGCTCCAGAGTACAGCAAAGGTTTTTGTGTTGTCCACGATATGAGACGCAACAAGATGAAATCAGGCACTCGTCAAACTAAACCAACTGGAGAAATCATGTGTTTTTGAACAGTGAATGAATTTTTAACGCAATTTTTTTTCTTCATAAAGCCCTTCTATATCAATCTAAAAATGCATTTCAGAGTTCAGTTTACTGAAAGAGATCAAGTAACAGCCCAGAAATTGTAATTTTGTGGCATGGTCTAAGAGACATAAAGAAGGATTTTCAAAAATGATTGGCCATTTTCTCAATAAATTGAGCAGCAACAACAGATCACTCCCATCGTCTTTAATTGCCAATATCCCAGCTTCTACTTAAGATAGAACAACAATTTTTCACACATACTGATAGGGAAATGAAGAATCTTTGCAGTGGTACCAATAACTCCATTTGCTCAAACTTTGACGCGAGCCTGATTTCATGGTGTCGCATCTCATATATATAATTGCACAAGTGCTTCTCCTGCCATGGCTCTGTAACAAATTCATTCTACAGGAACAGGAGGAAGAATTAGTAAGCCTCATATTAAAAATTTAGCCCCTACCTTACAGAAGTAATTGACCACTTTTTGGGGTTTTCCCGATGCTTTATATTGTGCATAACAGACCGTGTCAGATATCTTAGGCTTATTTTTGTCATTTACTGGTATAATCTGGTGCAGTTCCACTCACCCTTCCACATACTGAACAGTTTGAATTGAAGAGATTAAAAGTGAATTTATATGCAGGGCTCGAATTAGCCCCAAAGGAGGGCAAGCTAAAAACGCCCCAGGTAAGGTCTGAATTTCAAGGGCACCAGGGCACTGACTTAGGGCACTGGGGCAATGATTGACTGGTGATACATGAGAATGATGCTAAAGCGTCTGAACACTATATTTCCAACAAACTTAAGTTTGCATTGAAGAGAAACAACAAAACATTCAATCCTTCAATACACTTAGAAGAATAAAATGTTTAATCAGTTTTGTTTTAATTTTATATAAAAGTAAACAGACCCAAATTGTGAGTATTTTTCACAAAGTCACACAAATGTAAATAAAACTAATTGCACCATTTATGGAATTATCTTGGCGGGTAGGAATAATAAACAATCAACAGGTGTTGCACTTATAATTCTTTTTAAAATATCACAAAATCGCCATCTGTCATTGGTTCTAGTAGGCCTATGCCACGTGAGCTCAGTTTTTCCTGGAAATGGTGGAGTCGGCAACGCTGATTGGCCGAATTACATTGACTCATCCCTCTCTCTTTGTCTTTCATTTGCGCATGATGTTATCATGGCCCAGTGAAATGACTTTAGTTACATGTAGTTTGAAAGTATAATACGATTGAGGATTGCAATGGAATTCAGAACTTATACATCTTTAAGGTGATCATTTGTGTCAAATATGGGCAGTGCATTAATTGCCCTTGAGGGGTGTAGAAATTTGAGGGCACCGGGACTAAACACCGGGGCACTGGAACAAATTGCCCTGTAGCCCCAGTGTATTTCAAGCCCTGTATATGTGCATGTTTCGATTAGACGGGAGCCATGGAGTTTAACAGGAGTTGCAGACAGAAGGTTTCAATATTTTTCTGTCAAACGACATGACAAAAATCAGTGTGTTTAATCTTGTTATTGTAGGTCCTGGCAGTCATTATGCTGACCATAGCTGTGGTCCTGACTGTGGTGTCACTTGTGGGTCCCGATTGGGTCAGTGCTGCCTACTATGAGGGCAAGATCCAGTCATGGGGTCTGTGGTGGGATTGTCTCAAGGTGCACACATCTTTTGAAATGTGTGTTGGAGCAGGTAGGTGTCTTCGCCTAGGCTTCTAACCTTTTAAATGTAGTTTGTATATCATGGCTCTGCCTAGTTCACTTTGATAATTTCATAGAAATAATTTTTTGGTGTGTGTTTAAATGATAGTGTCTATAATTTTAAATAAGTTCAATACTTATGTCAGTTTTATGCATATATCAGAATTTTCATAATAGTGCCAGAATCATTACATATTCAGTTTTTTTTTTTTTTCTCTAGTTAGCAAGAAACAGCAAGTCATTGAAACCATGCTGTTTTTTTGTTTGTTTTTTTACTTTTTCTCATTGTTATGAATGTTGTCAAACATTCCATCCTTGTTCTCTTGTTCTTACAGTTGTGAAACCGTTGCTCATAAAGAACACCATTTATATCCAAAAACTAAACGATTACTTTCTGCTCTTCTCTTCAGACTGGTTGGCTGGATGTGCAGCAATGGTCTTCATTTCCTTGATCACTGATGTTGTGGCAACTGCACTGGGAGTTTGGGGTCTCTTTGCCAAGCGTCGCTTGCCCTATGTTTTGGCAGGAGGGCTGTCCATCCTTTCTGGTAGAGTTTCATGAACAAAACTTGTCTTTTGTGCAAATGGGTGTTTGATAGTGATGGCCAAAGTATATGTGACTTTAAGTTGAGCCTGAATCCATATTGTAGACAAATAGATCTACAACTGTTAGCCTTTGTTTTTAACTTTGATTGGGATTATATATCCCTGCCCCAATTAGTTTCCTTGTCAGACACAAGGGCTGTTGAACAGGTTTTGGAGGGAGGAAGGAAATCACTCTTCTTTATTTGAAATTTTATTGCAAGAAACGTTGTTGTAATGTAATTGATGTTCTTCTGTTAGTTGAGTTGACAGTTTCCATCATGTACTGCCATGCGATCTCATGATTATAGTAATTTGCACTTTCCATAGTTGTGTTCATTCATACCTCCTGGAATGTGATTTTTAAAATTTTTTTTTCCAAATTTTTTCAGCTGTTTGCCAAACGATCAGTGTAATCGTCTACCCAATCATGTTTACCAAAGAGGTAAGTTCTGGTCAATATTTATACTTAACCAATTGATAGAACACAGATTGCCAAATTTGCCACTTCTTTTGTCCTCTTTCTTATTGAAGAGTTCAGTGTAACAAAAGTTAATGGTTATAGGCTGATAATGAGATCTCTTGGGGTGTTGACTAGGCCCTCTGTGCAATTTCTAGCCACAATGTAATTTTAAACATTTTTTTATAAGTATTAGAGAACCAATGGCCTTTGCAGGAGGTTCTTTTTAAATATAGGTCATGCTAATACTGGCCTGCAGCTTCAGTGTTTGTATGTTGGATGATTAAACTGAATGTTACTTAAAGAAAATATGTTAGTTGTTTTGAATGCTTTGGGAGCGGTAGTGGAAGAACAAGAACATAATGTGTTATTCTATCTAATGTACAATTTGGATTGAACATCCTTGTGAACTTTTTATTATTATTGCCTTTTTAGAATAATGAATAATGTCATCATATTCAGCATTTTTTGAGTTTATGTTAGTAGAAACAGTGATCCTTATGCAACAGGTGCCAAATTTCAAACGGATACATTCAGTAGTTTTGAGTCCATACGTCATTCATGGGTTTTGTTTGCAGATTTACAGTATAGATTCAATCTGCGGCATCTCTCTGGCTCAAAAAAACTATGGTGTCACGCTCTGCTGGTCTTCTTTCTTTGTCTCTTTCCCTCAGTCTGTAGGGTCACTGACCCGGCAAACTTTGAAGGCCTCACTTCAGTTTGTCTCCAGTCTAGGACTGTATGCTATTGTTTCACATCTTCTCAGGGCAAATTCCATGGCCTTTTGATTTGTTTTGCAAAGATCTTTATCTAGAGCCCTCAACACGGTTTAATGATGTGGCCTATAAAAAAACACTTGATGTATTCTGATATGTACATTTTGGACAATGACAGTTTTGGACTTTAACCTTTAATTAAAGTGTCAAAAAATGTTGAATTAATTTGAATGAGTTTGTTGTTGGATTTTTGTCATTCTTCTTTTAAATTGTCATATAGGTCTAAAGATCATGAACTGCTGAAGTATTTTGAACAAGTTTGTAATGTCATGTAATCCTGATCTTAAATTTTTATCTATGTCAGTAAGTGATGAATTGTCAGTATTTAAGTACAGATATGCACCCACTTTATACTAAATTTTAATACTTTGAAAGAAGTAGGTATTTTTCATGTGACAAAACTAATCATGAAGGCTAGATAAATTCATGTCTGCCATCAATGCTATCAAGCTGCGGCCATTTTTTCTTAAGTCTGCCTTGCTCCGATGCTGTTCATGACATTTATGTCTGTTTGCATTTGAGTGAAGGGGCATGTCACATGTGTGTTATATCTCATTAATTGAAAGAATTTTTTTTTTTTTTTTTTGAGGACAAATAAATCTCATTTTACATATATCTTATCTTAAATATACTTAAATATAAGTGAAAAAGAAAGGATCAGCAGGCCGGTGCCTACCTTCAGCATTCGTTGGGGGGAGGGGGAGGGCAAGGAATGCAGGCATCTGTCTCTTCAAAGAAACTATCCTGACAATGTCTATAGCGCCACGCGTCTCGTCCTGGGTGAAGGATTTTTTGAAAACTCCAGTTTCCATTTAAATTATGGACATAATTATTTTTATTTTGTTTGCTAGAAACGAAGTGTAATCAGTGAGTTAATTAGAATTTTGATTCTCAGACTATGTTTCTTCGTTACTTATTGGGCGTTTTATTTTTTAAATCTACTTATAAGGAAGTTGTTCTTTGTCGTTATTTATTTTGCTTTTATTTCACTTTGGCATTTTAAATTTGAACTTTCTTGTTATATCCTTAAAAAACAAAAAATGAAACATTCATTAAAAAAAAAAAAAGCAAAGCAAAATAAAAATAAAATTAAATTATAGAATCAATAAAAGAAAAAAAGTATCTTGCGGACAGGGACCTTAACAGCTAAAACTTCATTCAACCACGAACTTAAAAGTTCAGAAAGATGAATGGAGAAGTCTCATTGTGTGACTGTACATGTGTGCGTGCGTGTGTTTGTGTTATCGAAAGTGAAAAAAAAAAAAAAGGCGGGGAGGGGGGGGGGAAGGGGGGAGGGGGCTTAAATGTGATTAAATCCGACATGGAAGCAAAAAAGGAAAGGGATTCTGCCAAAAGCTTTCAATTCATCCTCTCCTGCAAGATGCAACTTGAAGTTAGCCTTTTCTGTTGCGGTTGGCTGGTTCCGTTGTCTCGCGTTTTTTTCTTTTTTTTTTACAAACACTCACGCGCAGTGCGCGAGGTAAGACACCCAAAATAGGCGCCACGTGCCTCTTTTGTTGGCGGATCTTACAGAATGGGAGAAGAATCGGGGACGTGTGGAGAAGAAAAAAAAAAAAGAGAAAAGAAATCTGAGAATAAATAAATAAACCAACAGCGGGAAATATAGTCGCAAAAAAAAAAAAAAGAAAAAAAATTGATGAAAGATGAATAGAGAAGACATAGGATAGTGAATTCGAAAAGAGGGGGGGGGGGCATGTTATGTCTCCGAAAACGAAGAAAAAAGGCTAAGTTGGGGGAGAGGGAGGGGATGGGGGG
>JBCAUA010092555.1:8877-24100 GCA_038406235.1 Peronia verruculata
GTTTTGTGTTTCTCTCTCCCCCCCCCCCCCCCCCCCCCGCACTGAGTCGACTATTATGCCCAAGGAAACAGCAAAAACAAAAAGGAATATCTTCTGGTCTACAGCAACCCGTTAGAAAAATTGAATGCTAAAGAATGTTATACGAAGATAAGACATTATACTATCTGTGTTGTGTTGGGGTTTAACGACACATCAGCACATTCACAACTATATTGTGTCGAACAGGGTAAGATACGTTTACATGTCAAGAAGAAGAGAGAAAAGAAAGCGGGATAGAAGACAGGAACAAGAGGAGAGAGAGAGAGAGAAGAGATGTCTCCTCTGGAATGTCAAGGATGGCACTCCATGGGAGACACCCCACCAATGACGGGCTTGCATCGTCTGCAAGTGGGAGCAGAGAACCTACTTATAAACCCTGAGCCCCCACAGGGGACATTAAACCATCTGATTAAGGCTCTCTAATTTCTAATTTTTCTTCCAAGTATCAGCTTGTAATATCTGTTAAAAGATTTCAAGTGTTGGTGTGACTGTCCAGTTAGTGATAGGAACATTGGATACAACTCAAACGAGCCAAACTGACTGTCAGCCAAATTACTTCTTTGCCCAGAGGTATGAGACAAATAGTGTGAAAAAGAAAAAAAATCACCATGTTTCCTATTAAAAAGAAAAATCACCATAATAACAAGAAAATATCTGCACTTATGGGCAGATTTATAAGAGGTGAATTTATAGGTTTATGTGCTACACTATTCATTTTTACCAATTTTTCTCCAAATTTTTGCCAATGCTGAGTGATTAACCTCTGCATCACCTTTTTGCAATATCTTTGGTTGCATTTTTGATCAGGTGAAAATTTATGAATTAATGTAATATGTGCTAATAAGAACTCAGTTTGGTGAAAAATTGAGATACAAATAATTTGAATAGCTGCCGAACAATTTATACTTTATAATCCATTCACGTGTGCCATTCTCCTCTGTGTTTCCTACTGCAGCATGGAATTCTTCAAGTTCTCCTCTGACAAACAATATGGTCAGGAAAAGCTACAAGTTTTATCACATTTTGTACACCGGTTTTTCCTTCATTTAAAGGATCGATCGACTTTTCATCGATCTTCTTATCTGATAGCTGGCTGCAAAAATGAATGCCTTGAGCAAAATACAAGAAAACAAAATACAAAGAACTGCCTATTTAGATCGACCAGATTTTTAACGTCATCCTAACAAAGTCTAAATTATCAAGGCTAAATTATCTGCTTTTTAACATCTAATTCTATTCATATAAATGACAAAGACAAAAATAAGAGAATAATGGATAAAAAAAAAAATAATAATAATGACAAAAAAATGTACGTTAAATTCCAATTGAATAAAAATAAGAAATCTGATCAATCAATCAAATCAAAATGGAAAATATGTTTAGCCTGGTTATAAGGATGAATAGGCTCCGCGGATATGAAAACTGGTGGACAATATCCAAAAGTAGATAGGAGCCAGTTTTGACACAGATCAGAGACTGACAGAGATGGAAGGGACTGTCAAAACAAACTTCCTCAGTGATGTCACGATGCCCCCCCCCCTCCCACCCCCCCCAAAACACTAAAACGGGATCTGTAGCACATGAGCATAAGCCCTGAGACACATCCATAGAGATGCCAAGCAAATCAAATTTAAAGTTCTGAATTCTTTTTTCTTTTAATACAGGCCTTTCTTTCTAGTTGAAATCTTAGTTATTTTTACTTAACGTGATATGATGCTCAGCACATGCCTATCTTCTTACATAGTCCAGAAATGACTGAGGTGTACATCTAACATGATATGATTTTCAGAAGATCATTCATTCAGTTGCAGATATGAGAATTCTCATTAGAATATATATATATGTAATAGCATTAGTATGTTTTTGATTGCTCTGTGCAGGTAAGACAGGTGTTTTGTTTTGTTTATGCTATGTTATATTTAGATAAATATAAAGAACTTATCTATGTAATTACAATAACTTATTTAGATTGACCTAAACCTACATCTTTGCATGAAAAAAAAAAAAAAATAAATATAGGTCATGTTTGACCCGGTTTTCAAGATAATCACAGCTGATTGCCCTTTCCAAACATGCACATTTCTCCGGCTAACCTTCTGTCTGAAGATACATAGTATGGATTTAAATTGGCCCAGTATTGAATGGGTTAATAGTTTCACACCTGGCAGGGCTACAGCATGTGGCAGATCACAACATTCCATAACATCTGGAACTGTTCTCATGTGGGGACTTCTCAGAGACTGATAAAGTCAGTCCCTTCATATCCCAACTTTTGATATTTGTCTCGACATCAGAGGTGGATCATTAATGTAAAATGAGTAGCAGAATTTTCCTGCCTTTTTTGTTGTTTTTTTCTTTGAAATATCCAAATACTATGTGTGTTTTAGGAAATTTGTCTTGCGACCTGGGCAAATGAGTCAGCAGTCGCACCGGGCAATGAAGCCATACAGCCGTTTTTGGTCGTTTTTAACTACTTTCCGACTAAGATACTAAATTTTTTTGTGTTTTGTTTTCACAAAATGATAATTTAATCTTTTTTGAGCTGAAAAAATAAAAATTTTGATACCATAGTCGGAAAATGGTCAAAAACAGCTCTGAGCTCACCCAGCACGACTTCTGACTTATTTGCCCTCGGCGCAAGACATGTTCATCCACAAGATAAGGGAAAGTTCACATATAGAACAAGGCCTTCTCTGTGCACAATGAACATGATGGGATCAGGCGTAAGATGTAAGAACGTATAGTGACATGACAGAGGTTTTGTGCCATCTTCATCTATCACAGTTTCCAACACGTCATAACCAAGAATCTCTCTGCGATAACAAACTCATCACCCTGAGTCTGTTGGAGACACAGAAACAATCACCAGGCCTCAATTCTGCATAGATAGCATTATTCTGGAAGACACCGGTCACATTTCAAACAAAAAAATAAACTTAAGAAACTTAAGTTAAAAACTGTCAGATTTTCAAGATTTGCCCGCCGTCACCATCGTATTCTGTCTTTGTATTCATCCAAAACACTCCACCGCTTGATAGTTTCGTAACCTAAGATGATAAAGAATGAGAACGTGATGGATTGGACCAGCCGTGCAGATAAGCCTTTGGTGACCATCCACATGCCTTCCTCCGCCCACAATGTCTGTGTTGTCTGTCTGAATGTTGTTCCTTCAACCTAGGGAGTAAAAGAAAGAAAAACACAAACTGTGATGACCCTTTCACTATGGATTGAGAAATTTCCTTTGTTTTTTTGCATTTTTTTGTTTTTGTTTGTTTTTTTTTTTGCTGTTTGAGTTCCAATTGAAACTCATGGTCATCGACACTGGGAACAACAAGAACTTACCAACACTCTATTAAAAATTACCTGAGTAACAACAACTAAAATCAAAATATTAGTAAGCCTAACAGTGAGAATGTCTGTGTAGACATTGTCAAATTTATACCAAAGATTTTAAACTCTTTTCACAAAAAGTCGAAAATTTCCTTCCTGCTTTGTTAGCAGAAATGGTAACCCGTTCATGTTGAGATTGATGTTAGCTATGGAAAATGAATCAGCATTGACCAGAGGGCAGGTATTATCAAGGCAGTCAATGTAAAATCAAAACCTAATGCTGAGATAAATCTTTTGAAACAAAATATCAGAGCTATGAAACATGTCCATTTATGACAAGTAAGTAATCATATGAAAATTATTAGCATTGTTATTTTGATTTACAAATATCCACTGACCGAAACCTTAATTTCTCTCTAAATCCAAACAATAGATAGTGACACAAGAGATTTTTGTCAGTACACTAAATATGGTCATTTGCAACATTCACCTAATCTTTCACCACTCCTCCACAAGTACTCTTAACTAAGAGGTGCAATTCTGTTTTCTTCAGTTTAACGCCAATTTTTGAGTTGAAACTGCCTCTGTGTAAATCACAGTCTGATTTCTCTCAAAACAGTAAAACTGTAGTGCACCCAATGATGTAGTTGAAAAAAAAAAGGAAGAGGAAAAAACATCAGAAAACAATAAATGATGGACGGCGCTAGGACAAGGGCCTATCCCCATCCAGTACAGGCCCTAAACACTTTACTTACTACTTTGAAAGATCCAGTGCAGACACTCATCTATGTTCTTAGCTATAAGGGAAGTAAGCAAGGTGGTTGTCTGATCTGAGCACAAAACATTACCAGTTTAGTAATTCACATTCTGCACATCATCAGGTAATCATTTCAACCTGGGGCCAGTGCGGAAATAAGTCTTTTTCGAGGGGCAAAATGTTGGGCTTAATTTGGATTTGAGTCCAGGAACTCCTGATTCCAAAACTGACGAACAAACCACTAGGCCACAGACAAAAGGATAAACAATACACTATACACATGTACTTTACTCTTCTTCAATGCTCTTCTTCAATCTACTATTCAAAGTTTTAGAAAGCACAGTGCAGTAATTTGAAATCACTGGGAACTTACCTGTATTCTGGCTCGGATGACATCAATAGGGTTGGTAATAAGTGCCGAGGACACGCCCCCCATTGGGGCCGCCACAACCTGGATGGCTAAGCGAGGCACATAGGCAGGAACAAAACTGGACAGGAGAACTGAGGACAGAATATGATGAGAGAACCAATCAAGCAATCAACAAAGAAATCACAAAGAAAACTGTGGGTAAACCAGCAGCTAAACCCCATGAGCCTCTGAAAACTACAGTCGATGATCGAGCTCAGAAAAAACAAATTTCTTGGGGATTGAAAAAGGTGTAGAGATTTCCGTCATTCCAGATTTCCATGGTGGCCTTGTTTTTCTTTTACAAAGGAACAGAATGGGTACTAAGGGAACAAACTATGATGACACAGATGTGGTTTGATCTTAACAATATTCTAAGAGTTAACACCCTTGAGTTCATCTACATTACAGCATTCATTGTCTTTTGGACAGCCCCTTACCCACTGTCATGCCAAAACTATTTCGAGATAACCTCCATCAGGAGGTTGAAAGACGTATATAGAACGTAACTGTCATGTTGCTGTGTGCGCATTGCATCATGCAGGATGTAGTTTTTCCATGCAATACAGACAGCGTATGTGGCCTAGTCCAGCAACCCCCCCGGTGATTCATCTTCAGTGAGGCCAAATTTAGACCCACACTACACATTGCCTACCCAAATGTCTCCCGCATGCTTTTCTCTTATCACCCTTTCAGACATTCTGTCTCTTTGAGATCTGGTAAATGATGAAACTGTTCAAGAGATCCATGTTGAGCATTCCAGAAATGTGTGTTAACAATACATAGAAAACATTGATTGGCTGATAGTGGTGTTTAACATTTCCGTGAATTTGAGATTTGTGTGTTGGAGTTTTCTGTGCTCGACTGTAGATGACATGAAAAAAAAAGAAAGGGAGAAAATGTGATCACTATGGTCATGTATATGAGAGCGCTGTCAACAGAGTCTGAATGGTGAGCTTAGCCCACTGGTGACAGTTCCCACGACAGTTGCGGGATGGTCCTGATGCCAAAAGGGACGGTTCCCGCAATCTTTGCAGGATCGACTTCACATTTTTTTTTTCACTGTCTCAGTTCATACAAAAGCTGCAGAAACTGTCTCTTACCGCAGAGTCACCATTTCTTTCATTTCCTACCAAGTTTGGTGGGAGTAGGTCTGCAACTTTGAGACATATTGAAGAACAAGGGAAGTCACTTCAAAGTGTATGTGTGGACACTAAACAACTCACATGTGTTAATCTACTGAACAGAATGTCGAGAAGAGAATGGCAAGAATGAGAGAATTCATTTTTTTTTTTTCATTCCCGAACACTACACAGACTTACCCACACATAGAATGTACAAATTTGTTTTCTTTTTTTTTTTTCTTTCATTGGTTTCAGATGATTTATTTGACTCCAGGTATATTTTCCCAAAATTCTCAGGAAATGCAAAATTTGTCTCACTGTTCAAAAATCATTAAAAAAATAACTAAGTCACACAATCAGTTTCTGTTTTCTGTATCATACTGGGCTGCTTTAGTACTGTCATATGTGCTAGAATGGTTGACGTGGACTATAAAAGGTGGGGTTTTTTTTAATTTTTGAAAAAACCCTGAAAACTGCAGTCTTCAGTATATGTAAACCCAAAAAAGGTCCAATCTTCAGTGAGTTAGAATGTTAATGGAAAACATTTAAAAATGAGGAGGATGCAAGAAAAATGTAAAAGGTTTTAAAAATAGAAAGTGTTTTGATGAAAAAATATATCCCAAGCAAAAGACAAAACAACAATAACGACTCAAAAAAAAAAGAATACCATGGGTGTAGCGCAAAAAAAAAAAAAGTATACACTGTTCCGGCCTAGCTCAAAATTTACAACGGACTATCAACTGAAAACTAACCAAATAAACCCAAAAGAGCAAAAAAAAAAAAAAAAAAGTGCAAAAAAGCAACAATCTGTTGAATCAGAAAGACATTTTGTATGTAAGTGATATATATATATCACTGGGCAAGTTTTCTAACCTTTAGGGTTCTTAATCGGGGCAAAAAAAAAAAATAAAAATCAAGAAACAACAAAAAAATCCATGTAACTCTCTTTAGGCATTTTGCTTCTAGAGGAAGAGCAAAAAAAAAAAAAAATGACCTCAAGTGTCAGAAATCTCAGAAATCTGTGTGAACAACATGTCAAAATTTGCAGAATATTGTTTGCCTTACTGGTATATGTAGTATTTGCAGAATGAGTTTTTAAGGATAGCAGGATAAACAGAATTTCTGAAAAGGAGGACCATTACTGTCAGAAATGTTGAACAAATTCTTTCAAAAGACATCACAGACATATCGCGAGCTCAGTTCTTTGTGTCCTATCTCCATTTTGGGCAATTTTGAGATAAATGTATCATGTGCAAAAGGGGATAGTAAATCTACCATATATTGTAGTCATTCTACCTATCACCTGCCCAAACAGGTATATTTTGAAAATCATTTTGTCCTATCTCCTATTTACAAAAACAGTTGCTAAACACAACTTATCAATTTTCTCAAAATGTGAAAAATGGAGATAAAACAATAGAGAACTGAGCTCACGATATGGAGGTCATGAGAAAACTCTCAGAATAATAAACATGAAGGAAAACAAGGATGTGATAAAAACTAGCAAACAAAGCACGGGAAAAAAATGTGGGCAAAACACCCTTACCACAATAGCTATCGTAGAAGAACCACCAGAGGGCGCTGTTAGGCGCAAAACAGGCCAGAGAGACGAAGTAACCCTTGTAGAAGCCCATGAAGCCATCCTGCTTGTAGACAGCGCGGACAATGGCTTGCACAGCTCCAAACCGTGATCTGGACTCTGTTTCCGACAGTCGGAAATGTTCCAAGGAAGACAACACCAAAGGCTTTCCTGAGAATGACAACAACAACAAAAAAAAAACCCAGGATTGATAGCATTCGTTTACAGGTTTTATCTTTTCTGGTGTTGAACAGCAAACATAATATCTCAGATCATTTAATTATTTCACTCATTCATTTATTCATTCAGTCATTCATTCATTAACCCACTCATTTACTCACCTATTCACTCACTCTTAAATTCTTTCAATTGCTCCCACACTATTTCACTCGCTCATGCATCCAGTCATCTTTTCGCTCACTCTTCCATTGTCTCTTTCACTCATCCACTCATTCAATTTAATCCTGGACTCACTGGGCTCACTTTGTCCACTTCGTTGTCACACCCGCATTCCATCACTCTTGTCCACCCTCACACTTATTTGCTTCCATCCCCCACCCCCCTCTTCCCTTTCCCCCAAACATCTCTCACTCATTCCTCTGGTCACTCAGTAATTCCTCCACTCATGCACTGGTTCATTAACTTATTCACTCCCTGTCTCTCCTTCCCTCATTCACTCACTCACTCCCTCTCTTACTCTTATAATTCACTTACTCCCCCCACTCACTACACCACTTTCTACCTTCTTTATTCTTCCACCCACTCACTCAATCATTCATTCTCTCCCTCGCCCCTCACTCCCTCAAAGACTCTACCTTTCCTCTATTGAGTCACTCTCTTGTTTCATCATTTACCCACCCACATACCCAGTCACTACTCACTAACTTACCTGACTCATTTCACACTAACTTACTCACTCACTCTCCCACTTGCTTGCTCACTCACACACTCGCTCATTCACTCAAACTCACTTCACGAGCTCAGTTCTTTGTTATCCTATCTCCATTTTGGTCGATATGTCATGTGAAAAATGGATAGTAAATCTACCATATACTGTAGTCATTTCACCTATCACTTGCCCAAACAGGTATATTTTGAAAATCATTTTGTCCTATCTCCTATGTACAAACACAGTTGCTGAACTTATAAAAGCAATTTTCTCAAAATGGGAAAAATGGAGATAGGGCAACAGAGAACTGAACTCACAAAGTGCCTATCCATCTGCATACACACATACACACACACACTTACACACTCTACCATTCCCCCTCCCAATCTTGTTCACTTCCTCCCTCCCTCTGTCCGTCACTCACCCTTGTTTTTCTTGGTCTTGCCAATCAGCATGAGGTGCTGTGTGACGATGTCAATGGGCACAGCTATTGTCTGTCCGATGGTAGAAGAAAACCCGCCGGCTGTGGACAGAAAAGACAACAACATATCTACAGTATAAAGCTGCAAGAAAACCCACGATAGGCTTATGGACTAGAAAACTGCTGGATGGATCCATATGAAATCTGGCATACAACATCATTGCATATGGATCTGTGTTTCTATGAACATAAACATCAAAAAAGCTTTTTCTCAATGACGTTATCCTAAAAATGCCATAACAATTGAATAATAAACTAAAGAGGCTGCTTGATCCAAATTGTATGTTCGATAGTATGACGCATTTGAAACAAGCATTCCTTGAGTAACATTCAGTTTAATCAACCAAATTATCAACACAGAGGTGCGCACGCTTGCTATGTAAACTTTAAGTCGCAGGGCTGTATTTAAAAAATCTCCTACGGAGGCTGTGGGTTCGCTTCTAGTAATGTAATACAAACATAAGTAAAATATCGCACATATTATCAGAACATGACGGAACCAGCAAATTGATCAGTGAATAGCTGATGGCAAAAATTAACATTCGTACTTTTTCATGACTTATCTTTAAGTATAATAAACAACTGCTTTTTTTTTTTTTTTTGGACTATTTGAGACGTGACATAATGAAATCAGGCTCTCGTCAAATTTTGAGCACGTAAAGTTATTGGCATCACTGTGAAGATTATTCATTTCTCTTTCTCTGTGTAAACAAATTATTGTTCTACCTTAAGTAGAAGCCAAGATATTGGCAATCATCGACTATGGGGTGACCTGTAGCTGCAGCTGAATTGTGAGAAAATGGCCAATCACTTTTATTAATCCTTCTTTATCCTTGTTTTTTTGGCTTTTACTCAATCTATTTCAGCAAATTTAACTCTGAACTAGATTTTTACATTGATGAAGAAGGGTTCTATGAAAAAAAATGGCATTAAAATTTCATTCACTGCTGAAAAACACATGATTTCTGCAGTCGTCTCAGTTTGACAAGCACCTGATTTCACCGTGACGCATTTCATTTAAGTCGATTAGATCATGCATCTCCAGCAGAGAAATAACAATTCCTTAGTTAAAACAGCAGGCATGCCACCGATGACAAAACTACCCACAGGAGGCTGAAAGTGTGTGGAAATAATAACGTAACGTAATGACATGTTTTCATGGAAAAGACCGACAATTTTCCAATGCTATATTTAGTCATGTCAGTCGGTACTGCTTAGTTATGTGATAGGAAAACAGTAAGCATAAGCTTATTACTATGTTAACAGAACTTTGGGAGTAGCCACCAGTAGTATGTGGGTTGATGTCAATTTATTTCAACCAACAAAGACAGTAAAAGCAAAGGAAAAATATCTGACTTGTGCAAAACTGTCACTTATGTTCACCATGTCAGTCCTGTCTCACAATAAAACTACAGATAATAATGATTATAATAATAATAGATATGATCGGCTGATGGGCTCAGCAAATATTGGCTGACCAGCCAAAAGAAAAAGAAAAAAAAAAAGAAAAGAAAAAAGAAGTCGATGAAGATCATAATGTCACATTTCCAATTTTAATTAAGTAGAAAGCTTCACATCACTGAAAATGCAGTCAAGGATTTTTAGCTGTCCCTTTTGACTAATGGCAGATTAAAAATAAAAAAAATGAAAATAACATTAAAATTGTCTGTAATCTTCCCAGTCTATTATTAAAAATCATCCGTATCAACATGAAGGCATCCTTATCGCCATCAGCATACATTTTTTGTTTGTTTGCTTTTATTATTATCGCCATATTTGTCACCATAATAATCAGTATCACTTTTCAGAAATATCTCAAAATTTAAGACCGACTGTCAACCAAACAACTAACCAAACAAACCCAAATGAAAAACGAAAAGCAACAATCTATGGAACCAGATAGGCTAACATTTTGTACACAAGTGATGTACTGACCAGAAAATCCTTCGGGGTTCTTAATCAGGGCAACAAACAAAGTGATACTACCATTATCAGCATCATCATAGGAACACTGAGCTTTAAACCAATCTGAGCGCTATTTGATATCGCCGGGAGGAAATCACTGCAACATCAAGAGGCTGTGCCTATGTGAACAGGAACAACCTGTGCAATTTTCTGTGTTGTCTATAACAGAGTAGAAACTTTTTCCAACAGGACATTATATTCGCCTGCAGAATGATCACTGTAAAAATTATCTGTAAATTCAGAGCCACTCGCTTTGAGCGCACAATCAACTTATCATACATTTTACTGCAAGATATTTTTTATATAATTTTTACGGCACATGTTCTTTGGTAATTTTTGTCACATTTTAACATCACAGTAAAGAAAAAAGAGTTTCCCAGTGAGACAATTTTTTGCTGCAGTTTTACGGTATTACGGCAATTTTCTAAAGCCAAAATTTAGCCATATTTTTACATGAAAAATGTTTACAGTATACAAGTTGCTGGACTTGGAACTTAATATAATAGAACCATATAATGGAATATAGAATAGAAGTTTGACACGGAACATACACATGTTGGACATATAAGAAAAGTGTATAAAAAAAATATTAAATGTGTACAAAAGATGTCTTACCTACAAAGGATCGAATACTGTTGTCAGTGATGCCCAGGTGTTCTGATAAATAATGCCTGGTGCCCTCATAGGAGGAAATGTAGGCCATGGAGGGAAACAGCTGCAGACAGGAGACCTGGGGAAGGGTAAGGTAAAAAGTTGACATGAGATAAAATGAATACGAAAACTCTATTGATCCATAAGGAAATGGCCAGCTATGCCTCTTGGTCATCGTCCCGACTGCCAACCTCTTCACTAAACTGTCTTGTACGCTAATAAGTATGTTGAAAAGTGGCAATTTGAGACATAAATTAGAAATGAGTTGGCAATTTTCTGTGAATGCACAGAAACATCTATAAATAAATAAAAGTATGCTAGGAATACTTTCCATCATAAGTATTGCACGTAGCTAATCTGCTGCACACTTGACAATCTTGGCTCTTGAACAGTTACTGTCTCATCATAAAAATAAGCAAAGTTATAAATCTTGGCATAAATCTTTCTTTTTTAAATATCTAAAAAGAAATTGTATCCAGTGATGATAACAGAAAATTGTCAAAAAAGAGGAAAATTTTTCATCAACTTAAAACATGTGTAAGAAAACAGCCCTCACCCCTCTCCAACCCATATGCAAGCCTATCTGATAAAGAAGAAAGTCTTATTCTGATATCAAACTATTTAAAAGAAGTTTCATTTTAGCTTTGAACAAGTGCTGGGAGGGTTGGGGGGGGGGGGGCAAACTGGAAGAGAGGCAGGGTGGGTTGTGATGCCTGCTGTTATCGAGGAGAAAAGAGGAAACTAACTGGCTGAAGAGGAAAAAGAGGATTTCCACCAATTGGCGGAAAAATATCATCATTGTGTATTACAGGTATTTGCAATCCCCTCCCCCAACCCAGAAAAAAATCAAACTCGTGGTTATGATATATTTGTAAAAACTGGCAGCCTTGTCTTACATGGGATGGTATTTTGTCATAACATTCAATGATCACCTGATCTAGAGTCAGGCTAAATGAGACTCACGGCTGGAGTGACAACTTTATTGGTGCAGAACTCTTTGTTAGTTATTTATTATTTTGTTTCAAGCCTAATAATCACTGAGGGCTTCTTTGTTTCTTTGTGTTAGGGTTAAAAGACACATCAGCACATTTACGGCTATACTGTGTCAAACACGGTAAGATACATTTACATATCAAGAAGAAGTGAGAGAGAAAAGCGGGACAGAAGACAGGAGCAAGGCGAGAGAGCAGAGATGTCTCCCTTGGAGTGTCGAGTATGGCACTCTATGGGAGACATCCCACAGATGGCAGGCTTACACAGCCTGCAGATGGGCGCAGAGAACCTACTTATAAACCCATGGCCCCCGCAGTGGTCTTTGAGGGCTTTCTAAGGTGCAGCATACAACTGGAAAAGTCTTGGTCAAGAATAGATGGCTGATATCTGATTGCTTTGATGATGAACAGGTTTGGATGATGGATGGATGGATGGATGGATGGATCAACTGATTGATGAATCAATGGATAGACAAATCAATGGGCAGATTGATCGATCAATGAATGGATGGATGGATGGATGGATGGATGGATGGATGGATGGATGGATGGATGAACTGTCTGATAGATCAATGGATGGACAGATCGATGGGCAGATGGATCGATTAATGGATGGATGGATGGATGGATGGATCAACTAACTGATGGATCAATGGATGGACAGATCGATGGGCAGATGGATGGATGGATGGATGGATGGATGGATGGATGGATCAACGGATGCACAGATCGATGGGCAGATGGATCGATCAATGGTTGGATGGATGGATGGATCAATTGATTGATGGATCAATGGATGGACAGATCGATGGGCAGATGTATCAATCAATGAATGGACAGATGGATGGATGGATGGACCAACTGATTGATGGATCAATGGATGGACAAATCAATGGGCAGATGGATGGATCAATCAATGGACAGATAGATTAATGGATGGATGGATGGATATGTATCAACTAACTGATGGGTCAATGGATGGACAGATCCATGGGCAGATGGATCGATCAATGAATGGACAGATGGATGGAAGGATGGATGGATCAACTGTTTCATGAATCAATGGATGGACAGATCGATGGGCAGATGGATCGATCAATGAATGGACATATGGATGGATGGATCAACTGACTGATGGATCAAAGGATGGACAGATCGATGGGCATATGGATCGATCAATGAATGGACATATGGATGGATGGATCAACTGATTGATGGATCAATGGATGGACAGATCGATGGGCAGATGGATCGATCAATGGATGGATGGATGGACTTATTTTTTATTTTTTTTTATGAAACTAGCTTAGCTTTCCTGACGCTGTGACTGATGATCTTGGAATTTGAGCTCAGTTTATGTGTTGTACTGGTAAATTTACTATACAGTTTTGTGCACAGCCTGAAAGGAGAAACCCACCCATCCATCCACCCACCCACCCATCTATCCATCTGTCAATATATCTACCCACCCGCCATCCATCCACCCACCCACCCACCCGAACCCATCCATCCACCCATCCATCCATCCATCTATCCATCCAACCAACCAACCATCTATCTATCCATTCGTCCATCCTTCTGTCTATCTAATTTCTGCACGAAACAGACCAGAAAGCAATGGAAAGCAGCCTCCTATAAACAAGCTGAGTAATACTGGATGAGGGTCGGATTTTGTCCAAAGAATAGAGAGATTTCGATGTACATGTATTAACAAAGACATGATCAAACTATCTGCAATGATATTTCGGCCCAAATGATATGATATGCAAAACACACACACACACACACACACACACACACACACACTTGTCCTGGACGACAGAGAGTTGATTTTCAGGGACAAACAGCGAGACAAATACAGAGGAAGATCACATCTGCATTTCATAAATGCAAGCAAATCTTTTATAACATAAATCTGCAACGAAACCCATAAAAGAATCATGGACTGGAAAACTACTGAATGTATCAGTATCCATATGAAATTTAGCGCACAACATTGTTGCATAAAGAGAAGCATGTAGGTTTAAGCATTCAAAATGCCAATAATGAGGTGCACACGCTTGTCATACGCTTACTTGTGAGTCACAAGGCAGTATCGGGTTGGCCCATCTTTAAACAATCTCCCACGAATACTGTGAGTTTTCTTCTAGTTTTACCTACAATAGATTCAAGATCGACCCTCCAACACAGTGAAAGACAGGGAAAGATAGATCTGCCTGGTGCACCTGTGTCCGTACTGGTATGTCCAGATTCGAGGAAGAGCCCCGAGGGCTTCCAACGAGTAATTCTTTGTTTGTTTGTGTTTGCATTAAACGACACACCAGCACGATCACGGTTATATTATATCAAATAAGACGTATACACGTCAGAAAGAAGGGAGAAAGAGAGCGGACAGAATATAGGAGTATGGAGAGAAATAAGAGACGTCACCCTGGAACGTCGAAGATGGTATTCCATGGTGACACTGTACCAATGGCAGGCTTTCACCGCCTGCAGGTGGGAACAGAGAACCTACTTATATAACCCGGGTCCCCGAAATGTCTGTCCGTGGTGTGGCCCTGGTCTTTTCCCCTAAACAACGATGGATTAAGTACTAACTATATTACCACAGGACCGTAGTGCAATTCGGTAAGAATCAGATGGCGTAACTAATCCTGCAGTCCTTCCACACTGGAAAGGACGAATCCTTTAAAGGGCAAATGTGACGAATGGATTTGTTTCTAAATCTCACATGACATTACCAAGTAGATCTAGTTCATTTGTTTAACGTTACGATTTGGCCAAGCGCCAGACGTATCACTGTGTGCTTAGCCCTTTTGTTTAGAAGCGGATAGACATCATGACAATTAAATAGTTTCAGAATGCGATGAAAGCGAAAAGATTTTGTACTGATTCTCACATGCAAGAATGAGATCTAGAGAGCGTCCGTTTGAAAGGGGGAAGAAGGGAGTTGGGGGGGGGGGGGGGAGGGGGGAACCATCCTGGCACGATAAGAAACTGCATGGATGGG
>JBCAUA010092556.1:0-10465 GCA_038406235.1 Peronia verruculata
TCAAACTTGTCACATCATATAAACAAAGCCACATGTGAGCGATGTTTCCTGGGTCATGTGATTTTGAAAAAAATACCTAATTGAGCATAAACTGTGAAGAAAAAAAAAAGGTATGCAAAGCGGAAATAATAAAAAAAAAAGTTCAGGATAAAAACTCTGACAACGACTACGGAAGGTGAGAGAGTAGGATGGAAAGTTGATTCTGATTCTGCACAAATGGTCAAATAAAGTTAAGAAGAATGGAAAGATGAAAAATGAATCAAAGAAAGAAAACTGATCCCTCAAGAAGAACAGCTGGACAGTTGTCACCAAAAGTGACCTGTTCTCAAAATGACTAAAAAAGAAAAAAATAATAATATTGCTGGAGATTAAAGTAGCCATGACAGCAATTATTTAGAGTGATCCCCACCCTCCCCCTCTCTTTACCTACCTGACACGTCTGTGATCTCCGGCACCAATACTATCCATTCTCTTGACAAAAGCAACACTGGGCAGAGACCCAAGATCGGAGTCATTATCCTGAATGCGTTTCTCCCTCTGCAGTTTGGCCTCGATCAGTCGCTCTAGGATTTTGTTGTTGTCAGTCACAGAATGAGCAGCCGCACTACTCTCTGAGACAGACCTGGATGTGTACGTACAGAAAGTTTCAGGCATTCAACTACATGTTGATCTGGTCATACATGTACAGAAAGTTTCAGGTATTCAGTGTTGATCTGGTCATATATACTCAGAAAGTTTCAGGTATTTAACTACATTTTGATCAGGGCAGTCATGTACAGAAAGTTTCAGGTATTTAACAGTTTAACTGACAAGAGAGGCTGTGAAAAAGATTGCCAGTGACTGAAAAAAGTGGGAGATTACTATTGGGACCCGATGTTCCACAAGGTGCGAAGGGAAATAACCAGACAAGTAACATCATAGAAAATTTAACTTCTCTCATATTCTGTTGTAAATATTCAACTTACATATACAATGTTTCCCTTTCATAAACATTTAACTATTGGGTTATAACAGGTTTGCTTTGTGATTTGGACAGACCTAAGTATAGAAACAAGTGAATATGGAATACAGTGCAAGATACTAGATAACATCTCAGATATCAGTCAAACATCAGTTATTTCCCTGGTTGTCCTGCACATAATTGGTGTCACTAAATGAGGAAAGTGCCCGCCAATCACCACAATTTTATATTTTTTTCCTTTAAAGTAAAATTGCAATATGATTAAAGTGTACTCGGCTTATCTCAAGACACATCTCTCACAGTCAATCTACGTCATATCAATTCTCCGTTACAAAAGCAGAGGCTTTGCCAATCACTGAAAGTCATATTTGGTAAGTCATGTATTCATGACATTTCTAAGATGTTGCAGTATTACTAAGTAGCAGCAGCCGAGGTAAATTTCAGTTTCTGAAAATATGATTCTTTACGAACAACTGGTGATATTAATTTATGGCACGGTACCAGAATGGGGATTGTTTTTGGGCAGTGCCATTGTTTCCCTTCACCAGACACCTTTACCAGGTTCATTGAAGAAAAAGTGTGAGGAAGGAAAAGCTCATTTTTCTTCATGTGATTTGAAAAACTGATCATAAAATTTGTTGCTAAAACTATTATCATATAGAGAAAACAATTTCCTCATACGATGGGTTTTTTAAACAAATTCTTTATAATGTACGTTTCAAGCAAAGAGCGTAAAAGTCATTTCTTCCTTTTCTATGCTGCTAGCTCAACAATCCCTGAGCCTGGCAAAGGGAAATAACAAGGCTGGTCAAAAAGATCTCCATTGAGAATAAAATCAACATGAGAATAAAATTAATTCACTCAATCATGTGACCAAGATATCTCGGTCAGAAAGGGGACCGCGTCAAATCCCGTGAGCGAGTTTCCTTTTCTCTCCCTAAATCATTATAAATGTTACATGACTATTATTCCCAACTAATTTCCAGTAGAGGGTCATAGAAATGATAGCAGAGCTTCATTTTACATGGAGAAAATGAACATTTTGTGAACCGAGTGAAGTTGGTTTCAACACGTTCAATGCCCAGTTTTGGGACGCAAAAACCAAAAAAAATGGCTGGGACTGAGAGAGTAAATCTCAGATGCATCAGCAAAAAATGTTCAGAATCAGTGTTTTTAGAATGACAATTTGCTCAGATCCGAACAAAGATAACCTAGATCTACAATACACACAACATGAAAGGTCCATCAAGTTTTACTTTTTTTTTTTTTTTTTGAGTGAAAGAAGTCACGTGCAATGTAAAAAGACCAAGTTTTTCCACCACATTAGCTCCTGGTCTCACTTACATGCTAAGGTTTCAGTGAAATTACCTGGTTTTAAGATGTTTGGATTCCTTCAGCCGATCCATAAAATTCTTTGCCCTTGGTTTTTTATCTCCCTTGGGTTTCGGTTTGGCTTCCAGTGGACGCATCAGAGCTCCACAGATACACGCCTAGTAGAAAGATGGCACAATGGTTTCAGGCTTGAAACTGCATAATCATATGAGAAATATTTCATGGTAAGGGTTAAATAGGGAAAGTTTGGAGAGGGAAACAGAGGACAGTTAAAAAAAAAGGGGAGAGAAGTATGTTATGTATGTAAAAAGCAGAATTTGTTACCACCATAAGGGACAATACATCACTGCCGGTCTTTGAGTCTGAGAGCAGATGAATTTGGCATGCGCCAACCAAAGACAGCCCATTCCTGGCCAAATATATCCCATGACGCTCACTCCAAATCTGATATCTTTCCCAGGATGGCTACAAAGCCAAGTCTCAAAAAAGCTCATCCAATCTGGCACATCAAACTGCTACCACAGACAGTGCCTGTTTTGCCAGGTACTTGAAATGACTGCGGACAACAAATTTGTTAGTCTTTGGCATATAAATTTTTACATATTCTTGTAACTTATTAAAAGACTGAAATTATAATATGGAAAAGATGTTCTTAATGTTTTAATGGTATAGTTTCAAAAATTAAAAGGAAGAACATAAACTGAAATTAAACTACCCAAAACCAGGCTGAAATTCTAAAAAAGATAAAAACTGAAAAAAGTAATACTTCTGTATATTTAAAACTCAACAGAAAGTACTATTCGTTTTTACTAATCAACCCACATCCCAAACAAATGCAGCAGAAATTGAAAAAAAAAAATATACAGACCAGATAAAAAAAAAAGGATGAGTGATGTAAACAAATTTTTAAACATTAATTTGAAGAGAGAAAAGACATTGTCTTACCTGGCAGCAAATGCCCGCAATGATCAGCAACCCTCCTCGCCAGCTGTACAGCCCCAGCAAGAACTCGCTGAGTGGTGGAAAAATGAAAGTGCCCACACCAGAGCCGCACACAGCAATGCCCGTAGCAAATGCTCGTTTTGACTCAAAGTAGTAGCCAACGCTGACTATAGCTGGGAGGTAGACCATACCCAATCCAAAACCTGGATTGGAATCAATAACAGCAATAAAACCATGAAATCAATATTCATCTGAAAATTGACAATACATGTAGTTGTTTATCAGATTAGCAGGAAGAACCAAAACAAATTTCACCACTTTGCATCTTGAAAATCTACTACACACACTTTGCAAACCAGTGAAATAAATCAGATTTATAAAATCCACTCATAGAGTTAAAGTGGGATTAACAGAAAAGGAAATGAGTCTATTTTACATTGCAGCCAAAATTAATGAGGTAAAATTCTTGTATGCCAAAATATTTATCTTCTCTGCTGCATTATTCATGATCAAAATTCTGAGTCAACTTCTGTCTCAGGTAAACCAATTTTCTCATAAAATCGCTTTTTTGCATCAGAATCATTTCAGCTGGTTCCATGCCAAATTGTTGCACAAAACTCATTCAATCTTCAGTAAACTGTAGCAAAGATCGCAATCTTCAGAGAAACAATTCTGCAGATATACTCCTAAGCAACCACACCCCTCTAAAAGCACATATCTACAGTAAGCTGTGAATTTTCAATCAAAACAAAGTTCAGACAATGTTGATTATCTGTAGTAACAAAACTAGGAAAATGTTCCTTTCTGATTTAACTGTTTCAGGACTATAAGCTATTGATTGTTATTTTTTGTTTGTTTGTTTGGTTTTTTTTTTTTGTTTTTTAAATCTAGGATAGTATCAGATACTTTTATAGTTTTTTACAATGAATTAGAAATTTTTTCAATGTTCATTTGGGTTCCCATGTACAAAAACACACTGTAGTATTTTCATACCATTCTCATAATGCAGCAGAATGCAAAAGTGAAAAGCGTGAAAACAAACAACTTGCTTACCTCCCATGACACCATATGTGATGATCAACATTTCAACATTGGGTGAGAATCTGGCAAGAATAAAAGCTGCGGTGGAAACAAGGCTGCCAGCAATGACAACAGTTCGACAACCAAACTTGTTTGTTAAACCGCTCACAATGGGACCTGCATAGATATAAAAAGATCAAAGATAAAAAGTAAATAAAATCTTGTTTATCTTTGTATCATTTCTACTGAGTAAACTGACATCATTTCTTAGGGACATTCCATGCACAGTTATTTGTTTTGCATCAATGATAATAAAATCTAAACACAGCGTGTATCAAAACAATAAATTCTTGGTAAAAGTTGATATTTCAACAATGTTATAAATATTGATAACGATTTCTTTCACATTCAGTTGATATCAACAACAGGAAACCATGGGTTATCTTTATTTTGCAGTGTCAAAAACCACATTTTTTTTGTGTATAGTGGACAGATACTACCAACAATCAGACGTGACGAAAAAGAAGAAAATTGCAAACTGTACATGAGGCATGACAAAATGAAATCATGGGCTCGTCAATTTCTAAGTATACTGAGTTACTGGCATCACATTAAAGCTTTTTCATTTGCCTTTCTGGTGTTGACAAAATATTTGTTTAACCTTGAGTAAAAGAGGAGATATTGGTAGTTAGAGCCAAAATGGATGACCTGCTGCCTAGAGTTAATTTAGATATTAAGTGAGAAAATGGGTGATGAGTTTTGTTAATCCTTATTAATCCTCATTTAACGTCATCTCATTATATCTCACTTTTTTATTTGATGTATTTTAACAAATTAAACTCTGAAGTCCATTTCTAAATGAATTTAGAGGGTTTTTGTAAAAACAAAAACAAACTAAAAGATAAAAATGTGCTAATAATTCACTCATTGTTGAAAAAATTGTGATTTCTAACAGCTGCCTTGATTTGACAAGTACATGATTTCATGATGTCACCTCTACAGTTCTCTATGAAACAAATGATTTTCATCCTATGTTACTAAGTTTTTAGATCTATTTTGCAGAAGAGCTTTGGTATTGACAAAGGCATTTCAATTTCATTTGTTATTGCTCCCTATTATGTTTCTTTTTTGTTTTCCTTTTAATTTCGGCATAATAATATGATTCTAGATATCCTAATCTATTTTATCCTGACTCAAATTTTTGTTTCAGTAAACCACTCTAAACTGGTAATTTCATAATGACCTGTTAAGATCACAGAACAATTGTCTATAGTCGTGAGAAAAATGTGTGGTTTCAAATAAAAGAGATGAATTGTTATTTGAAGTTTTTCCAGCACAAATATTATTTTGGTTATTGAAGGCCACAAGTGTCAACACCACAAAATTTCAGATACTCACCGGCAAACAAATATGTGCCACATAACAAAGATCCAACCAATGACACTTTGCTCTTGGGGGCCTGTCAAAGCAAAAGAAATGTATCTGTAGTAATCAGTAACTGTCAATGAGACAGCTAAATACAAAACAAAATATTTACATCAATATGCAGAAAATAGTTTGCATCTGAGAGAGCCCTTGATCAGTACAAGTAGTTCACAATTAACTTCTGATAAAAGTTAAAACTAGAGCAATCACCTGATGAAGGAAAACTACGAGCTGATGGACACTGGATGCCTTGACAAGGGATAAGCAGTTATTGTCAAACTGGGTTTTGTGATGCGACATACTCAACAATCAAGTGAATCAAAACATTCATTTCCCATTAAAAACACAAAAACTTCTTAAATTTTCAATATATGTTGCAATAAACTTCAATGACTGAGAATGCAAACTGCTGCAATTAATTTTTGAGGTCATAGAGTTTTCTACATTGCTGATGGAATATTTAGAAACCAAAATTACAAAAACTATACCCTGGTCCCCAATGCAATGAACCATAACACAATTATCTAGATTTTCAAGTGCATTTCTATCTAATAACATAGATTTTTAATTGTATCACAGTAGAACTTTATTCATACTTTGATTTTAAATTGCATCAAAGTCAAATTGTAATTTCTTAGATTTTAAGTTACCTTACAGTAAGCCTGTAATAACCTATTAAATTCAATGGTAGAACACTGCACTGGGGATCATTTTACCGAAACTCTTAAAGAAATTCTTGTCAGTGCTATTTCTAGCTTTGTGTACTGAATGACAATGAAAATAAAATTTTTAAACATTATAAATAAACAATACACATGCCTATCATGAAAATGTGCAGTTTGTGATGTATACCAAGAATGCATACCTGAAAAGCATCTGCAAATTCTACAAGGAAGACACCAAAGCTGTAGCCAATGCCATCGACGATCAAGTTACAGATAAGGGAGGAGCAGACGATGACCCAACCCCAACCGCCATCTGGTGGCGTGGGAATGTATTCTTCAATACTCTCCAAGGAGACCTTATGGAATAGAAAGACCAGTTACTACTTCTCCTACCAGTACTATCATTACTACTACTACGACTACCACTAGCACTACTATTACTACTATATTACCACTATTGCTACTGATGTTTACATTATTACTGATACCACTACCACTACTAGCACAGATACTCGTACTGCTAGTACCATATTATTACTACAATTACAATTATCATTAGTACTTATATTAGACTACAACCATTACTACTAGGACACCAATACTACAGCTATTGGTACTACTACTACTATTTCTACTAGTATTACTACTAATACTACTTCTACTACTGCCATTACAACAATTACAAATACCATTATTACAACTACCACAACTGCTACTTCTGTTACCATTACTATTATTACTACTACATCTATTACTACCAATGTACTACTTTTATTACAGCTGCTCTTACTATAGCTCATTTCATTAAGACTCTATACCAGAGTTTGAAACAGTCTGTAGCCGGCATTGGTGTCCTTGTGGCCTGTAACTGGTTTAGTTGTCTTCTCCTATTCCTGCTGTGTCTTTCACAGTATGTCTCACATTACTATAACATTACATTACACATATGAGACCCGACACGATGAAAGCAGGACCTTGTCAAACTGAGACGACTGGAGAAATCCTATGTTTTTCAACAGTGCATGAATTTCTAATACTTTTTTTTTTTTCACAAAGTCCTTCTATATGAAACTAAAATTGCATTTCGGAGTTAAATTGTTGGAACACTTTGAGCAAAAGCCCAACAAATTTTTATCCAATAAGGACTGACAAGAGTTAACAAAACTGTATTGGACATTTTCTCACTAAATTCAGGTGCAACATCAGGTCACCCCCATCATCTTAAATTGTCAATATCTTGACTTCTACTTCAGGAAAACAAAAACTGTTCGCACACAGGAAGGGAAATGAAGAATTTTTATGTCGATACCAATAACTCCATTTGAGATGAGACATAATGAAATCAGGCGCTCATCAAAGTTTAGGAATATGGAGTTATGAGTATCATGGTAAAGATTGTTCATTTCCTTTTCAGAATGTGAAAAATTTATTGTTCTAACTTAGGTAGAAGTTGAGATATTGGCAATTAAAGAAGAAGGGGATGACCTGTTGCTGCAGCTGAATTTATTGAGAAAAAGGCCGATCACTTTTGTAAATTCTAATTAATCCTTGTTAGAATGTGCCACTAAATTACAATTTTTGGGCTTTTAATCAATCTATTTTAGCAAAGTGAACTCTGAAGTGAATTTTTGATTGATATGGGAGGGTTTGGTGAAGAAAAATAAAAATGGCATTAAAACTTCATTCTCTGTTGAAAAGCATGTGGTTCCTCCAGTCGGCTCCTGATTTCATTGTGTCGCATCTCATATGTTCAAAATTTGACGAGAGCCTGATTTCATCATGTTGCATCTCATATTAAGCTGTATATCAATGGTAACAATCATCAACGTAAGCTGAAGGAATTTCCTCCCTTAATTCTGATATAATAAGAAACTGCACACAGAAATCCAAACAACAAAAAGTTTTATCTAGAAATTAAGAGCAAAAAAACTAATACTATAAAATCCTTACTTTTGATTCTTCCGACGGATGTCTGCGTTTCTGTTTCTTGTGGTCTCCACCCTCACTCTTCTTTCCTTGGCTCTGAGATCCATTTTTGCTGGGCACTTTCCCATTGGCTGACGCTCTGTTGCGGCTGTTGCTTCCTCCTCCTCCGCCTCTTGTCCCCACCCCTGTGTCCTCCTGCTGGTCCTCAGTCATCCTGATGATGGTGCACTTCTTCTGCTCAAGTTTTCACTGTTCTACAAATGTAAGTCAAGTTAATCTGAAACACACAAACACATAGAAGCTGAACTGATCCATATTTTGCTAAGTCATTCGCGTAGTAGTGCACCATTTTATGTGACGGGGAAAGTCAATCTTCAGGGGATCAAACCCAACACCGAGTTATATTACAAAGTCAAGAACTTGAGTTATTTCCCTTGACTATCCTGTCAATAATATGGTTTAGATGACTTCAGTCGTACTAATGAAAACAGTTTTCTGAATCGATAGACCGAAGTTAAATGAATAACATTGTCATTTTAGCTTCGAAAGAGGATGGTATTAATCTAGGCCGTAGCCACAGTGCATCTGGGTCAGTGTCTAACTCTTGCACTGCAGCCGCATACCTACTGTCATCGGCCAAACTCATGACTACATGCGCATGCAGTGCGAGAGTTAGACACAGACACAGATGTACTGCGGCTACGGTCTTACAGTTTGAAAACTGAGTGAAATGAAAAGAGTGAAAAGCCACACGGACTAGAGAGAGAGAGAGAGAGACGGAGAGAGACCGAGAGAGAAAGAGAGAGCGAAAGGCGGTTGGGTAAAGGAAACCAAAAAAGGAAATAATCGTATTTAATGACAATAGAATCTACCAGTAATATATAACTAACAACTCAATCCGAAATATGCTTGATACTGAATGTATGCTTTTCATCGCATGTTGAAAAGAGACAAATGAAATTTAATAGTACAATGAGATTGTACCAATGCTAGGCCATCTCAGGTAAGTCAGCCCTAACACGGTAATATTCAGAACAACACATAGCAACCCAATCTGTGTCAGTTGCTACAAGGAGATGGACGTGAACTGAGGTTGAATGACATTAGAGGATCACGGATGTATTAGCCCTGAAAAGATGTCGAAGGATATCTCGGAGAGAATGCGTTGAAAGTCGTTGGGCTGCGAGAGGGGCTTATTGCTTACCCATTGTACAGGTGTAACGAGCAACCATTTGTTGGATGGATGGATAGATAAATTTCCGTGTGGACAAATAAACTATTCGCATTCGTATAGATGGGTGGATGGATGAATGGATGGATGGATGGATGGACGGACGGATGGGTGGATGGTGAATGGGTGGATTGATATATTGATGAATGGATAAATTAATGGTTGGAGAGATGGATGGATAGATGGATGGATGGATGGATGGATGGATGGATGGATGGATGGATGGATGCATGGATGGATCGATGGATAGATCGATCGATGGATGGACGGGTGGGCAGATGGTGAATGGGTGGATAGATGGATGGACAAACTAATGGTTGGAGAGATGGATGGATGGATGGATGGATGGATGGATGGATGGATGGATGGATGAATGGATGGATGGATGGATGGCTGTGTAGATTCAATAAAGACAAGAAAAAAAAAGCAGTGAAGGCAGAGAGGAAAAAAGACTGGGAGGACGGAAAACACTGAAGAAGGAAAAACATATGGATGGTAGAATAAGTAAAGCAAGAAAACAACAACAACAAACGGAGCCTGACAGGGATACAGACAGAAATAACCAGAGGATATCTGACACCACACAATAAAAGGCATAAGGCTCCGGCAAAGATTAGCAAGGCATGTGGAAAGGAAACATGGGAGAACTTCATTACACGAAAAGGGAAGGGACTGGCGAAAGCAGAAATCGAGATGCTGAGGTTAATAAGCTGTTGATTCATCCATTCATCCATCTATCCATCAGTCAATCCATCCATCCATCCATCTATCAGTCAACCCATCCATCAATCTATTCATTCATTCATCCATCTATTCATCTGTCCTATATCCATCCATCAATCCTATATCATCCATCCATTCATCCATCCACGTAGCCACCTATCACAAATACTCATCTATCTATCTATCTATCTATCTATCTATCTATCTATCTATCTATCTATCTATCTATCTATCTATCTA
>JBCAUA010092567.1:0-10464 GCA_038406235.1 Peronia verruculata
ATCTATCTATCCATCTATCTATCTATCTATCTATCTATCTATCTATCTATCTATCTATCTATCTATCTATCTATCTAGCTATCTTTTTTAACTTTTATTTATTCATCTATCTCTTTTTCGATCCATCTGTCTACTTATCTATATATACAAACCTGTCTGCCTCTTAATCTGTCTGTATGTCTATTTATCTTACTTTCATCTGCCCCCTCCCACATTTTAGATGCATCTTTCCATCTGTTTTTCTATCTATTTGTGTCTTTGTCTCTCCCTAATCATCATGTGTTACGTATTCAAAATATTCTTCAACTGATGACCGAAAGTGTTGTCACCATCAATTAATTTGATATCCATAAAAGTAAGGGAAACTTCTACTCTTATGATATTTAAGAGCTTTTGTTTTGTTTTGTTGTGTTTTGTTTTGGTTACTAGGGTTTTCCTCGTTGATGAGTTTTAACAAGATGGGTTCAAATTTATTTTCCTAATTTTGTAAAAAAAAAAAAAAAAAATTCTCTCTTTTTATTTTTGTTGTTGTTGTTGTTGTTCTTGCTGTAGTTGTTGCTGCTGTTGTTGTTTAATATTCACTGGCACGATTCGAAAGTGGTAGATGTGATAGAAACAGTAGTTATTGTAATAGTGATTATAGCACGAACATAGTGTTTGTTAAAATGCTGGTGGAAAAATTAGAGTTAGTGGCAGTTATGGTAGCTTTATTAATGGTAGTAGCAATAGTGGTGGGGCAGCGACAGGATTAGCTACTGCAATACTTTTAATAGTTGTAGCAATAGTCGTGGTTATTAGAAATTGTAGTTCATGTAGAAGTAGTAGTAGTAGTAGTAGTGGTAGTAGAAGTAATAGCAGTAATAGCACCAGTAGTAGTTGTAGTAGTAGTAGTGTAGAAGTAGTACAGATAGTGGCGGAGGTGGTGGTTGGTGTAGCAGTATATAGTAGTAGTAGTAATAGTGGTAGTGTAGTAGTAGAAGCAGCAGTAGTAGTAACAGCAGTAGTAGTAACAGCAATAATAGAAACAGCAATAGAAGTATTAGCAGTAGTTGTGTTGTTCTTTTGCTGTTGTGTTTATTTCCTTTTGTGAAATTATGAAAATGGGCACAATTTAATCTATGGCATCTCTCATGAAGATATAACAGTTTACTTTGTACAATTCGTCAACTTAAGTGCGACATTGTTAGCTCAATTTTTTTTTCTCTCTAATTCATTCGTTAACATTAATTAGGAAGTAGGAAACACATTTTTTTTACCTGACTGTCGAGAATCCATGGTGCTCGATGAGATTTTCTCAAGAAACACAATGATAGTATGACTGACAGAAAGGACTACACAAAGTCAGCTCAGAGAAAAAGTAACAATTTTAACAAGTTCAGAACATGAACACTGGAATGTTTGATAAAATGACGGAAAGTTGAAGTTGCAATTCTGAGACACTGGTCAGCCAATGTCATGAGACACGAACAACCATAAGGAAATGAAATGTCAAAACACGCGAGTTGGGATCTCCTATTTAGTATAGTAGAACAATGGTTCTCAACTTTTTTCGTCGTAACTACAACTGTCTTGCCCCATTGAAAGGTAGGTAATTTTACTCCAAGCTTGGAACCTTTAATCTGGTAACCTTTAACCCAAGAAGTATCAACGGGCCGATCTGCTTAATACTTTGGCCAGTCCGAATGAGCTATAAGTTTCTGGACTAACAGACAAATCGGTCCTGAATGGGTGGGATGAAAGTGGTCTGGTGTCGATGTTTTTATATTGCGAAAATGTTTTTAAAAATATATTCATCTCTGAAGAAGAAAATGTTCCTTAAATTAGCAAACTATAAGTATATCGGAATATACTAAGGTGAATATTTAGACTTAATGTACTAAATTGTCAATTTTGGGCGATTTTTGTCCGATTTCAGACGGTGCTGAGAGTTTAGCTTCTGCCCCGTCAATTCGCAGTTATCTCTGACTACGGTCAAGGTAGTTCAACACTTTTTCATCTCATATAAGTGTATATAGTAAGGTTTTGCATGGTAATAATAATTCAATTTCGTGAAAAATCGAGAAAACTCTTTTTGACTGGCTGGAGACACATTTAAACTATGTTCTAAACTGCCCAAAACATATTAATTGTTTACCGTCGTCAAGACTTAAATTGTCATTTTTTGTCCACATAAATAAAGTACAAATAAAGAATAATTATCATTATCACTTCTGGGCGCTGTGAGAGTTAACTTTCCAGTTTTAGAACTAGCTGTCGCGGGATAGAAATGATGAGAAACAGAATGACATTAAAAACACACACAGAGAAAGAAAGAACGAAAGAGAGAAAAAAAGAAAGAAAGAAAGAAAGAAAGAAAGAAGGAAAGAAAGAAAAAAAGACAAAAAATAAAGGATGGATTGATGGATGGATGGATGGATGGATGGATGGATGGATGGATGGATGGATGGATGGATGGATGGATGGATGGATGGATGGAAGGATAAATGGTTAGAGACAATTAGACATATAGAATTCAGATGTAAAAGGGACAAATATAATAATCGCATTTCCTGGTTATATTATCTTGCAAACATTATTGGTCTTAGTTACTTTTTCTCGCATTCATTAGTTTGACAAACTTAAAGACTGTAAGAAATGCTTAGTAAAACAACATAAGTCAGGTACTGATCTAAATATATCCTGCAAAAGGATCGTCACACGTCGTTTCTGCCTATATCTAACAACAGTGCTAATACTCTCTCTACTGCAGTTAATCAGATCCTAGCTGTGTAATTTCTATCCCATACATCAACATGGGAACTTCCCAACTCCTAGTGCGTCCATTATAACATAGAACTGCGCCTGTCCACAGTACCGTTTTGTCGGTTCATACTCGACCATTGAACCATGGGGAACTAGAAATCGAAATTATTATAGACATAACGCCAAGAGGTGGACGGACTATGTTAATATCTTACAATATTACATTACGGAAATGCTGGGGGTGGGGGGGGGGTGTTTGTGTGTGTGTATGTGTGTGTGTTTGTGTGTTTTTTGTTTTTCATTTTTTTTTTTAAAATTATTTTTTATTTTATTTCATTATTTATTTCACATTATTGTTATATTATTATTATTTTGGTGGCAACATGCGAATTAAAAGGTTTCAACTGTAATAACTTTAATTCAGGACTTCAGGAAATAACTGGCTGTCTCTTTGTTTGTTCGTATGTCTGTTTCTCTGTCTGTCTGCGAAACTGCCTGTTTGTGTGTTTTTCTAACGACATGTGCTTGTCTGTCCGTCTGGCAATCTTCTACTCTGGATACGTTTATGCCTTCGAGAGCTTAAATGATAGCTTTTCAAAAGCACCACAAAAGAGTGCGAACCTAGAGCCATTATTTTCTTACTATTTCGTATTTCGGTCTTTCTTTCTCTTTAGGATAGTTCATTCTCTTATTTGCTATATTCGTCTAAAGCTTAACTATGAGAGACTTTCTGTCCAGCATTCTTTGATAAATAGAGATCTTCCACAGCATTCCAGAGGCCAATCACTATTTTAGATTTCTTTCTTAAGAGAACGAATTATGTCACCCCCTTTAGCCTTCATAGTTGCTAAGATCCGCAACTGCGCAGTGGTTACTTCCCTTCTCTCTCTCTCTCTCTGTTTCTCTGTTTCTCTCTCTTTCACTCTCTCTCTCTCTCCCTCCCTCTTTCTCTCTCTCTCTCTTTGTCTTTCCCTTTATGCCTATGGCAACTATGAAAGAAATTATCGACTGTAAATCAGCTCTTAACAGAATGGATCCGTTTGTTTGCAATAAATGTATTTTGTTGTCTTTTGAAATAATGATTTAATTCATTAATTAATTATTCAATGAATTTTGTAAATTACTTTTTTAATTAAGAGCACGGATCTGTTTTTGTCTCATTTCTTCATTGTAAAGTAGCACGTAATGCTTTAAGGCAAGAACTTGTTCTCCTCCCAATAGTCTAGCAGTGCCTGCAATGGAATAGCGTCCTTACAATAGTTTGCAGTACATTTTGCGATGGATCGATTGACTGAGTGATTAGTTGACTGACTGACTGACTGACTGACTGATCGATTGATTGATTGGTTGATTGATTGATTGATTGATTGATTGATTGATGCATCTTTTCACTTTCATATCATTTTGTTCTTGTTCGTTTACATATTTATTTATGTTTTATCTGTTTATTTACTCATTTACTATTATTTGTTCTGTTGTTACACTGTATAGATGATTTCTGGCAACATACACATGTAAAATGTTTTATGTATCCTCCTTAGATATGTAGTCTCTGACTTTATTTTTCTGTGTTTGTGTATTTCAACCACAAGGATTAAGGCACTATCAGGATTATTATTATTATTATTATTATTATTTTTAGAGTTTTATAACTTCGAATAGAAACGGCTTTGTGACAAGAGCGGGTGGCCCTGTTTAAACTGTTCTAAGGAACGGTAGATGGGAAGGGAAAGAGGAAAGAAAAAGGCAGACCGACAAAATCCAGGAATGGACAAAGAGACCATCTAGTGAGATCTAGATCCTGGCCACAACCATGAGTAATGGAGAAGATTTGTGCGGAACTCGTCAGGAAGAGCGCCGATAACTTCAGACGGACTTACTGGCGAAGATGACGAAACTGCTCATCTAGGAAATAATCCTACCCTTCAACTGTTCAACTTTTTTGTTACTAAGCATACAATGAAATGTTTCCGACTGAAATAGTCCTTGCCTAAGCTGGTTTCTTTTGGTCATCTACTGTAAAGTGGTAATGGTCATCAGTTATGTGTTACATCTGGACCGATGCTCGTAAGAGGATGGATACTTCAATAGCCATGTAGTGGACAATCGATGGCCTCGGCTAAATAAATCATGCCAGGTTGCCAAGTAATAAACATACGCCACTGCAATTTCATCCTCAAGACTTCATGGGTGCAAGAGGAAGGCTACTGTGACCTGACTCGAGAAAAGTAGTTATAATGCAGGAAAGAGTGTTATAATTTTATATATGTGAAACTGAGAGCATGGGCAAAATTATGCAAGACTGAACCTGAGAAACGCCGAAGTTGTTAAGGGAAGGTGTTTAAAAATATATAAATGGCATTTCCTTCTTTCTTCCTCTCTTCTTTCAAAATAATATATAGTAATCTGATATAAGGGCTACTTTTTCTTTTCGTCCTTCTTCTCTTCCTTGACTCCTTCCCTCCTCCCCACCTTCCTTATCCCCCTTCAGCCCTTCTTCCTTCATCTCTTTCTGTCTTTCTTTCCGTTTTTATTCCTTTCTTGATCTCTCTCCCTCTTATTTTCCACATCTCTTGCAATTCCTAGCGTTCGTGCTGTTTGGATCCTCCGTAGTTTCAATATGTTTACCTGAATGTCATACAGATCTACCCACCAACTTCCAAATGGCATTTAAGGATAGCTTGGTAACGAAGGAAATTGTAAAAAAAAAATGAACGTGGTAACATCTATTCTACGTGTAAACACAGCAACAGCATTTGATTCTTGATGACGCTGTTGTCTTCAGCTGTTCCCATATTTGCCGCAATGTCAGCCAGACTTGTACTGAATAAGTTCCTCCGGTGAGAATGACAATCAGACTTAACCCTAACTGTGTCAAGGCACAAATCTGGTCAGACTCACTTTTTGTCTTATTGCAGTTTTGAATCATTTTCAAATAACAGGGTGTAGTAAATTGATATGCATCCATACCTCTTTGAGGCCACTTTTAAACAAAGAAGAAAGACTTTCATAGAACCCTGGTCACTTCAGCAGCTGTTACTGACATTTTTTGGCTTTAAGCTCGTTGCCACTTCTTTCATATGCATGCCTTTAATGATAACATTTCATAAAAATGCCTGTGACATTTACCCTATGATATTTTTATTAGCACATTCATTCATCGTGTGGTTATTGTGATCAGTGCATTAATTCATTATGTGGTTTTTGTGATGTTCCCGTATCCTGGCATGTATTAAACATGACTTTTCCAACCATGAGGTTGAATAAGCTGACTGGATTTTTTTGGTTTCTTTTGTATTTGTATGTGTGTGTTTTGTTATTCATGTTGTTGTTGTTGTTGTTGTTGTTTTTAACAATAGTTTTGTATTTTGATTTTGAAGGGAGGTGAACATGTCTGATTTTAACATGCAATGTGTACATGAAGACAATGTTTGTTTCTTTCCTCCGATCAACTCAACTCATCAATTTTTTTATTGTTCACTATCAGACTTGAACTTCAACTTTCTCATTAAGGCAAGATCATTCCATGCAGAAATAGCACGATATCGCTCTGATATGTTCACTGACAGATTCTTAATCAAACACCAGAAAACGTCTCCTCTGTATTTTGAATTCCATTTTAGGCATGAAAGCCTTTAGTAAAGGTTGACTCTACGTTCCTTACACGTAACGGCACCGTACGCCATGTGATATATGAACAGCAAACATACAGTACAGGGCAGGACTTATAACAGTAAGGCCTCAGATCTTATGGAACCAACGGGGACAGGAGAACTGAAAATCGTGATCACCTCAAGGTACAGGAACTTTAAATCATGAACTTATTCAAGAGGAATTATGGCATTTAAGGAAAGGGAGGAGGGGGGAGGAATAACTAAGAAAAAATCGAGAAAAAGCCGACGGAAATACACATAAGGAAATAACACAAGAGAAGGAGAGAAGAGTCATCAGGACTTGTGAGTGATGCTCGATTAAATAACAACAGCAATAGCAACCAAAAAACGAAAAAGAACTATGATCTATGCAAGCTTCATTTTAACCTACAAAAGAAGTTGCTAAGTATATTGCAAGTGAAGTTACAGTTTAGACGGGGCTATGGCTCCACTATCATTTGCTATATGATTTGTATGAATAATATTATATATAAATGACATGATATAGGCCTATATATTTTTGCTAATCACTGAGGGATCTATGGAAAGAAAAAAAATGTTTTCACTTCTAAGGTTTCATGCTGAAGGCTGAAGTGAATAGAAATCTAACGATACATCAAAGAAATTATTCAAATATATGGCCTGAGATAATGAGATAATATCTACACTCGTAGAATGCATTGAAACATTTGACTATCTCAACTTTTACAGTTTTGTCTCAGTTAAATTGTTTCTAAGATCAATGAAAATAGTTGAATCTTCACAATTTTACAAAATCATTTCTTCTTATCCTTTGAGTGTGGACTTCATCAATTCTTAGGCTGCTCATTAACTTAAACGTTACTGAATTTTACTTTTTCGCACATACTCCTTGACATGAACTGGATATAAACATATTTCTGACAAAGCACCACAATGAATAATAAATAATAATAATAAAAAAAAAAACTAAACCAATATTACAATGAAAACCAAAACAAATATCTCATTGAGCAGGGAAGCTCTAGTAGAACTTTTCAGAGTAACAATATACTTACAAATCAGGTGTTCTCTCCAGCAATAGTAAATCCAATGCTGCAGGTGAGTTTTCAGCCTATATCCCGTCGTGAATGTAACAGCTTGACGTCTCCCATCTGAGCTAAACAACAATGAAACAAAATTTACAAGCTAATCCTCAGAACAACTATATTACATGACAGAAACACCGGATCCAAATTTACAAATTCAATAAGTATTAAGACTTTTTACATGAATTATAACGTTTCTGCTAAGACTACATTTGAATACGTTAATGGTTATTACGCTAACCTTTTTTATTGGTCTTGATTCTGAGATAAGTTTATACTAGGAAACTGAAAAATAACAGGAAAAAAAAAATGCAACTGAATCCTTATTTCAAATTTTCAATACTTAACCATACCATTTTGTTAGTGTACTACAGCGCCAATCACAATACAGTGATCTCCCATGTTCCTTTCTTCCACGTGAGTCTTTATGAGTTACATAAATAATATCAACCTTTTTTTTTTTTTTTTAAGCTGATTTGATTAAAGTGTAAGTTTTATGAATAGTTAATTCAAATTATTTGAAACGCAGTGAGATAGAAAAAGGAAGAGAACACTGATATACATATTTATTTGTCAGACAATGATACAAATTGTATAATCCTCTAAATGTGAAATCGATAGATTGTACTGTGTAACTATCAAAATTGTGGAACTAATTTCACAATTTTTGTCTACAGCACTCCTGACCTCCCGTTGGGGAACTAACATTCTAATTCACTCTCTGCACTAGGAAATCCTCCACAGTACCTGAAATACAGAGTTCACTGCTGCACTGGACCACTCAATCACAGGCCACCGTTCCGCTTGAGATGACCTGACTGGTCAAACAACGAGAAGGGAAAAAATCTAGAGCAACTGATCAAATGGAAAATAAATCTCTAAGGCCCTGGACCTTGCCTGGCTTGACCACTGCCGTAAACATGCATTTCTTTGTTTGAGTCGGGACATAACAGGGGCCCGTAGAATGTTGGCACAGTTTTTTACGTTCTGGACAATTAATTGTGCCCAGCATTCCTTGGTATGAAATAGCATCACATCATGGTTAGTTTAACACTGTCATTGTTAGACATTTGGCTTTTTATGACGCAGTAAGCAACGGGTGCAAAAGTAGATATGACCTTTTACCAGATAAGGACTGTTGAAATCTATCATGAAATTTCCACTAGGTGGTGTCACATTCAACAGACTGTATCTTTGAAACTACAATGAATTTCCTATTGCTAAAAAATTTGCCAAACATGGCCTCACTGAAATAAGTTTCTGTTTTCAATATATTTCTTATTAAATAATTATAAAATAATAATGCAAAGCCTATTTTCCACTTTCTCAATCTGAAATCACTTTCATACGATATTTTGACAGGAAATCGAGATTAACAACAAAGAATGGTTAACTTTAGCATGTCAGCGCTTTCTCCACCACTTTAAGAACTTCCATACAACCAACTGATGTTTGTCGAACAGGGCAAAAAAAAAAAAAAAAAATATGGATAATTATTTGATTAAAAAAAGACATATTTTAATCACTTTCACTTCACCACGAATTTGACATGAAAACGTATGTAAGTTCAACGTTTTTTAAGTGCATAGCATGTTATTCATATCTGTTTTGATAAATTTTACTAAAGAATAAAAAGCTTTAGCTTGTCCTACATCATCTGAACGGGAACCCATCATAAACTTGCCTTCTGTTGTATTTTATTGCCAGCTCTTCCATCCCCTATTTCATGATAGATGTTTTTCACTTAATTTACACAATGATTTTGCGATTCAACTGTCTAAAAAAAAAAAAAAAAGTCTTTTTTTACGAATTACTTTGAAACCTGGCGTATTCATAACGAAGTCCTTCATTTTCATGCTGTATTTGCTACACTGATAAGAGAGATCTACAAAGTGTTATTTTTTTTCACTTCGATCACATGACATATAAGATTTTCTCTTATTTGGCAATGGGTCATATACATTAGATATCACAGCACTGCTATATTACTTAATTCATAAAAATTATCAACACATAAACGTCATTTTTATTATTTTTATTTATTTATTATTTTTTAAAAACATTTTTAGTGTCATTAATCATAATGGCACAACCATAATTTTAAAAAGCATTTGCTCTCCCAATCTGTCAAATTACTAGCCATTTTCAAATGATCACTTTTTGCAAAACATTTATTTTTATAGGAAGGAAAAAAGAAAAAGAAGAAGAAGAAGAAATAAACAACAACTGCGATAAAAGTATCATTAAATTTATGATAAATGTATAATTATGATTAATGGCACTGAAAATATTTTTTTTTTCAAACATAAGACTAACTAATTTAATGCATTAACAAAATTAAGTATTGTAACAGTGATATGATATTACTGCATACCTACTTTTGCTATCCCCCCCCCCCTTTTTTTTTTTTGGACTCCTCTATTGTGTCGGACCTGTGACAACTGTCAGATCCTAAAACATTAAGCCCACATTATTACTGAAAATTCGTTTTATTTTCCAGGAATAACAACTGCAACACAGATAATGATGATTTCTCAGAATTCAGTCTGACAGCTTAAATACACGTAGACTCTCATATGGCTGGTCCTCTCATGCTGGAAGTTCGACGGATTGTTATTTACAGGATCATCAATAAGAGAAATTGGAATGGATGCCGGGTTTTATGGACGTGAACTGCTCTGAGACATGGTGTAATGAAGTAAGTAGGACATTGGACAGCACACTAAAATTCAGAGGCGTGACGCCTGAGAGGTGTTGAGGTGGGACGCCTGTCGTGGTCAATGCTGTGACAACTCACTATCAGTAACAGTGTTTATACCGGTACTCTATAAAACGTCACAAACAGCTGAATGGTGAACGCTCTAATCAGCAAGCGAATACAATTATACACCTAAATTAAAATACTTTTTGACTCCTTGTAAGATCCGTGGCAGCATGACTTGTAGTTAACTATCCTCTACAGAGTCATATTTCAGGGGGGGGGGGGGGAGATCAAGGTGGGG
>JBCAUA010092578.1:0-10464 GCA_038406235.1 Peronia verruculata
TTTGCTTTTTTCAAAAATTTTTCTAAATTGTTGTGTTAGTTGCCGGTTTGACAGTCTTTTTCTATTTTATAAAATGGCTATCATTACTATTTTTATCGTTGTTGTTATGGTTGGTCATGCTCTTTCATTTGCTATGTTTGAAAAATCTTTTTCCTTTTTTTTTTTTTTTTGTTTTTGATTGTTGTTTTTTCCTGTCTTGGTCATTCTTTTATTTTTGCCATTACTCTTGTCAAGTTACAGAAACTTGCTCATGCATAAAAATTCTCTCTGAAGCTTTTCCTTTTCTTCTCTTGATTATCGTGAGTATTTATCAGAGATCCTTTTAGAAAACGTCAATAACTGTCTAAACAAAACATATAACAAGGAAACTTTCATTTGGCCAAGCTCTTAGATCATTGATATGTGATGTATCTCCGTACAATGATAGTGTCCACAATGTTGATCCACTTATTACTTCTATAACGCAAACTGCTTTTCAATTGCTGCATTGCATCTAATGCTACTTTTCCCACCGACGGTTTACTGGAGACGATAGGAATAACCTATCGTGTGGAGAGGAATCGGAATGATTACATATATTAGTTGCAATAATTATGTTGGCAAGCAAGATAGTTTAATGTCTCTAAATGTATGGTATTGACCTCTTAGTGTTTTCCATATAGGGTTCATAATTATAATATTTTTGTTTACTGCTTTGGTTTAACTTCCAAACACGTGTAATGGTCGATTATGTATACATTGGTAGGAAATTGTTTGGGTTGCTTCATATTATAATAGACATCCATAATTGTGGTTTACAGTTTTCAAGTACACAGACAGGTTTCACCAAGTAGACTACCCATATACATCAACAAACCACGGTCTTTTGATTGTGGTTTTGTTTGCCAATGTTCCATATTTCCTTACCATATTTATTATGACAAAGGAAATGATTCAACAGCAGTTACAGGTTTTTGTGACAACCTAGTAATTATGCAAGAGAGGACTGATAAGACAATATCTAATGGCTTTTTATTTCACCTGAACGGTGGACTCTGCTTTGTAAAACAGCCAATTTTGTATTTCCTTTATTCATTTCAGCTTCTTTTCACAAACTGTGTATTTATTCATTTACATTTTTCCTTTGGAAACGAAATCGCTATGATGAAATAAACAATATCATTATTGTCCAATACACATTTTTTTAACCACTACAATTGTGATATTTTCTTTGTCCCCGCAGGGTAATCATTGTAATGAAACAGATTATTATTTTGAGAAAAAACTTTCGAACATTCCGTTATTGAGTCGATACAGTTTTTTTTTTTTTTTTTCCGCAGTTGTAAGTACTCTTGCTCTGATTTTGACATTTAACAAATAATGAAGTGACTTTTATAACAAAAGTTTCAGAAATGTTTTTCCTTAATATTCAGTGTTAGTGTCCATTCATGTGTGTTTTATTGCTGGCAGAAATGCAGAGAAGAAAACCGTTCCAGGTTTAAACAAAAACAAAAAAATATATATATATTCCTCAGCGTTTGTTCTTACCTGATGTTGTTAATGCTAAGACAGAGAATATTTTTTTCCAGAATCATTTTTTTTTTTCCTCCCTCGAAATTGTCAAGTTACCGAGTGACGCACTGCTCATAAAAGACTGTAAAGAAGAGGAATGGTAAAGATAACTGTATTACTGTTTGAATTATGATCAATACAGTGAACACACACATACTCTCTATTTCTCTCTCTCTCTCTCTCTCTCACACACACACACACACACACACAGAGAGAGAGACAGAGAGAGAGAGAGACAGAGAGAGATGCACTCATACAAGCACAAACAAAGGTTCGTGGCTTAAAAAAATTTGAATGAACTCAGCTTCAGAATTTAAGAGGATATGTACCAAGTCTTTGTGTTATCAAATTGAATATCTCCACCATTGAACAAACAGTTACAGCAGGATGAATGCCCACAGCCCATTGATGAAATAATGAGCAATATTTGAAATAATTTTGTATCATATTGAGAGATGCATCATGAATATTCCCCACATTTACTGAGAATCCTCACAGATGTTTGTTCTGACGACGATGAGAGATCGAGGAGCAATCGAGATTCACCCCATATTATTATCATTGAGGTCTTTTTCATTCGTATCGTTATGTTACTCTTGATATTGTTATTGTCATTGATTTGTTGCGGTCATTGTTTTAGATACAATAGACATGTGTCGCCATTGCTAGAGATATTGCCGTTCTTGTGCGATTTACATCTACGAAGTTCTCAGCAATGGATCACCCATTTATGCTTGACTGAACCTCTGAGAAGATAGGCTGTTACAATCGTAACAGCGATATGGCATCGACAGATAAGCTTTATTGCTCACCACAGACATTTCAGCCACTATTTTATTGATATGACTGAGACAATGAGACAAGATCTCCAATTGAGCTTCACTTATTTCCGGAGGAGGTATCACAAATTCATATCATCGTCTTCGGGTCGTTGCTCACAGCCTCCAGATGAAAATTAGGCTGCATTTTTATTTGCTGTAATTATTTATATACCGCTGGCTAGAGGAAGGGGGGACAGTGACAGGTGGTAACAAAGAGGAGGAGGTTGAAGGACACTATTATTGTTGACTTTGAGTACAAAAAAAAAACTGATGATTCAATACCTGTGATATGCATGCATACATGATGCTGATGTAGTTATATTTCACTATACCATTACGAAAGTTGACAATAAAAAACTACACCTTTCTCTGTGTGTGTGTGTGTGTTTTTTTTTTTTTTTTAACAACCGTAAGCCGGTGAATTAAAAAGTTACACCTGTGCCCCGAGTATACTTCTTTCTCTGTAATTATGGTAACTTTTCTCGGAATCTGCTTGTAAACTGATATATCATTTTACTGAACCTATACTCTCATAAAAAAAATTATGGGAATTCATTTTTCATCTGCCATCATTATTAAGAATAGCCCACGAATCCCGAAAACTTTGGCTTGTATAGAGAAGAACAAAGGCCATTTCCTAACTATTCTCTGTGCTGAATTTCACCAGTATGGGTTTACTTCATCTCGAGTCAGCAGGACTATTTCTTTCATTAAATTTAAAGTGTATATTCTGTTTATCTGTGACATCTTTGTACAATATGCGACCAAACGTCCAATTTATTGCTTTCGGGAGAGATTTGAAAGACTGTGTAATGGACTGCAAGTCTAAATTTTAAGTTTTATTCAAAACAAAATTCATTCGAATGGAGAATAACTTTGTCTCGGTATCTCTCTCTCTCTCTCTCTCTCTCTCTCTTTCAGTCTCTCTATGTATGTGTGTTTGTGTGTGTGAGAGTGTGTGTGAGTGTGAATGTGTGTTTATTGTATTGATCATAATGTCAAACAACAGTATAGCTATCTTTTTATCAATCAAGTCAATCCTCTTTTTTAATGAGCAGTGCGTCAATCAGTCCATAACAACGATTCGAGTGAGAAAAAAATATGATTTTGAAAAACATTCCCACTCCCAACATTTTAAAAAAATAATCTAGGAAAAATACTGAGAAATAATCATGATTTTTCAGCTGGGGGCTGGACCTTTCATGTGTGTACTTCTCCCAACAATAAAATACAAATGAATGGACAGCAACATTAGATATTGAATAAAATAGTCTTGGAAACTGTGCTTAACGATGCATTAAGCATCTCGCAGATCATAACTTGCTGAAACAACGAGAACTAGGAATAAAACAGAGATAATGATGATTACTTAAACAAATGGTGATTTTCATGAGAGCTTGTCTTTTTATTTTATTTTATTTTTTTTTAAACTAGCGCAGATGACCATACTACAATACTATAAGTTGAAACGTATCAACAATTAATATTTAACTCTGTGGACGGAAGAGGCTTATCTTTTCCATATCCCAGAAAGGCTCCTGTTTTATATTTAAAAAAAACAAAAAGCAAGGATGATTTCTTTGTAGTTTGTTGTCCTATTCATTTTTTTTTTTTTTTTTTGCCCAGTGTGTACACCAATGATTTGGTTTCATATAAAATATGCTGAAATAGTTCCATTTTTTCTTTGTGAAACTCTTTTTGTAATGTAAGTTTATTATTTGTTAAATATCAAAAGAAGAGCAAGAGTACTTATAACCGCGGAAAACTGTTTGGAGTCAATGACGGAAAGTTCGAAAGTCTTTTCGCAAAATAATATTCGATTTCTTTATAATGATTACCCTGTAGGCGGACAAAGAAAATGTCACAACATCCGGGGTGAGGAATTTTTTTTTTCCTAACGATTTCGCTTCCAAAGGAAAAATGTAAATGAATAAATACACCGTTTGTGAAAACAAGCTGAAATGAATGAAGGAAATACAAAATTGGCTGTTTTACAATGCAGAGTCCACCGTTCAGGTACAATAAAAAGCCATTAGATATTGTCTTATCAGTCCTCTCCTGCATAATTACTAGCTTGGCACAAAACACATGTAACTGCTGTTGAATCATTTGTCATAATAAATATGGTAAGAAAATATGGAACATTGGCAAACAAAACCACAATTTAAAGACCGTCGTTTGTTGATGTTAATGGGTGAAATTATGTTTTTTTGGTGAAATCAGAGCATATAATTATGGTGCGAAAATGTCAATGGACCTGTTTGTGTATTTGAAAACTGTAAACCACAATTATGAATGTCTATTATTATATGAAGCAACTCGAACACTTTCCTACCAACGTATACATAATCGACCCTTACTCGTGTTTGGAAGTTCAACCAAAGCAATAATCAATATCATAATTATGAGACCGTTTACGCGGTCATACATAATAATTTTTTGAGACATTACACTATCTTCTTTGCCAGAATGATTGCAACAAACATAATTATTTATGTAATCGTTCAGATCCCTCTCCAAAGGACGGTTATTCAGTCATTTCCAGTAAACCGTAGTCGCATTTTATGTCACATGCAATGCAGTAAATGAAAAGCAGTTTGCATTATAGAAGTAATAAGTGGATCAACATTGTAGACACTATCATTATGTAGCGATATCACGTATCGAAGATCTATTTCTATTTTGAAAATAGTGGTCTGCTAGATGAACAACATATGAGCTGGTCAAATAAAACTGTCCTTGTTGAGTGTTATGTCTGGACAATTATTGCCGATTTTTAAAAAGAGAACTAAGAAAGACTGATGACAATCAAGAAAAAAAAAAACGCAGAAGTTGCACAGAGAATTTTTTATGCATGGAACAAGTTAAAAACTAAATAAAAGAATAATTAAGAAAGAAAAAAAAGTCAGAAATAACTAAATAAACAACATGATACAAAAGAAATATTGTCAAACAAAAAAGGCAAGAAAAGAATGCGAATAACGCCTAAGAAAGGATTATGCAGAAACACAGGTAAAAAAAAATGAGATGCAAAAATAGGTAATGAATGCCATGTGGAAATGTTAAGGAATATGACTGCAAAGAGATAATCGGACTGCAAGGAGTACGGAAAATGAACATTGCAACTATATTTACAAAAAAAATAATAACAATAGTAATAATTATAAAGTATTCAGAAAAATTAACAAAATTAATAAACACAAAATTGACATGGCAAATATATTTACTAAAATAATAACAATTGTAATAATAATAAAGTATTTAGAAAATTTAATAAATACAAAGAGTGAAAGAAAAAAAGGCACCACTACTATATATATTCCACTGAAACAGCACACAAGAGAGAGAACTCCAAATGTAAATGACAACCCAAACTCAAGATAGGGAGAAGAGAGAAAAAAGTGATCATCAATTCTCAAATGGATTTAAAACACGACACACACTGGTGCGCACGGGTTGGGGGAGTATATTATTTATTTATTTATTTATTTATTTATTTATTTATTTTTGTACGACAGGGTCCATAAGAAACCAGTGAAGAGAGAAGATAGAGAATTACTCATAAAAACGACAATGAACGACCCAGTTGTGTTAAACATAGATATAGATAAAAATAACTAAGGTACTTGAGGAATTAGTCTATTGTTACTCCTTCTCCTACTGTCCTCTCCTTCACCTCCATTTCTGGCTCCCAGAACAATTTGTTGATATCAAGTTCGTGTGTTTTAAAGTTGGTCTTGTTGATACATTGTGTTTGTGGTCTCTGGATATCTCTTTTCTTTTATGAAATTCCATTATTTCTGATCAAACAAAGGAAGCTTGAAATTACTCAGCAGTCACCACCCACTGCCCCATTATCGAGTCTTCCTTGCAACCGACCTCCCTCTTGCAGTGGAAAGTGATTATCTCGTGCTGGATTCAACAATCTCCGTAAACTCTTATAATTTATAGAAATTTATATAAATAGAATTATGTTTTAGCAGTAAGGCAGGGTCATCTGTCTTTATGCTACGCATTTAGTCTATCATTGCGTTATAACTTGAAAAGTTGATCTTCAGTTTGACTTGATGTTTATTTTTGAAACTTGAATTTTGATAACATAGAAAGATATAAACCCCATTTACCACACTGGTGGCCACCTCTTCATTTTGCCAGAACATTTGATGATCTGTCCTCTGGCTCACCATTATCTTCATATCAATTCATTTCTACAAGCATGTGTGAAACAACAAATATAAAGCATCATTTGAACTTTAAGTAGATTTTTTTTAAAAATGAACCCCATGACTCTTCCAAAAGCATGTAATTAAAGTGTAAATTTTGGACACTGCATCAGAGATTCGATCCAGTGAATGATATTATTAACATTGTATGTTCTAGGTGGATATGCCATCAAATGTTAATGAACATAAACGTTTTCGATTGCTTAAAGCCAAGCAACCTCAGATTTATGGTTTTACACAAAATTATAATATCTAGATTACTTTTAACGTCGGAATACATACGCTGAAATTTAATAAAATTAAGGACTGTTTGAGTGCCTGGGCAAAATCTTATTGATACATTACTACATTATTCATCTGCCTATACAATGATGTCACATCCACAAGAAGGCGGTGGTGTCATCAAAACAATCTTCAATGTCTAGGTTATCATCAGCGATGCTCGGTTTTTTTTTGGGGGGGGGGAGGGGGGGGGAGGGTGTTTTTGTTGTTGTTGTTTCTTTGTTTGTTTGTTTTGTTGTTGTTTTGTCAATAATTAGTTTGCAGAAAGATGTTCCAATAAAATTAGATCTATATAATATTCTAAACCACACAGCATCTTCTGTTTGTGTTGTCTGCTAGAAGTAAGATGCTTATGTATGATCCCCGAGATGATTTCTCCACGGTATTGCAATGACAAGAAATAACAATGCCTGCAACAACAGTTTCCCAACCATCAACGGCTTTCCAGATGTGAAGCACACACACATACACACACACATACACACATGCATAGTTGTCAAGATCCGATTTAAGTGTGCATCACCCAATGACAGTGTCTGGCGATAAAGAGGTCTCCACGACGAGGTGTCTCATTTGATGACACGTCTTCCTTTCACAAAAAGAAGTGAGAGCACCCTTGATATAACAAGAGTGGAGTCAAGGAAGACTATGAAGGAAATGAGTGCCCCTGCGTTATTATTATGCCCACAGAAAGGCTGTTTAATAAAACGTACACAGTTTCATACTTTATAAAGACCTTGGGACTTATAGCTCTATTTGTATTCTAGAATTATACCATGAAGTTTAATTAAATTAACATACTATTCACTTTAAATATGAACCGTTTAATAATGCCATGGTTTTCATTCAAACTAACTGGACTATTATAGCAAGTAAACCGGCTACCTCAAATTTTGTAGAAAAATACACCGCAGACACAGACAATAGAATGACATACTATGGACAGACAGATGGACAAACGATATCGATATTTTATTCAAAGTGTCTCTTTCAATCCTCATCTCGCAGTGGCACAAAGTCTTATTAGAATTCTGTCCGAATCACATTTCACAAATTTTGAAAAATATTCAGCAAAAATACCTTAGACAATTTGCAAATATTTTCAGAACGTCTGGTATTTTTACTGCTTGTTGTTGGAGGCCCTCTGGATATCCATGGAAATAAAACGCCTCTTTCTTTTTCAGACAGACCAAGTGATCTTTAATGTTCATTAGGCTTTCAGCCTCCACTACGAATGTCGAGCTGCGGCCAAGTTGTCAAGTTCGCAGATATATTGTTACTACTATTAGTGCTACTAAAGGTATTCGATAGTCTTCATGCTTGAGGCATTTCTACTTTTCACTGTTTTAAAGCACTTAGGATTGCGATTTATGATTATATATGGAGAGATATAATATCATTTTCTGAAAGTGAAAGTTAACTCTTTTCACTCTATTTTCAGCACCGAGGTTATAAGCTGTCTGTAATCTTGTAAGTTATTTTTCTCTATACATAACGGTATACATTATTTGTGACCACAATAATCTATAAATATTTATGAATTATCGTTACTACAAATTTTTAATTTAATACCCCTTAAAAAAAGTTAAAAGATAAGAGAGCGCACGCACTTACCTCTGTTTAAAAAAAAAAGAATCGAGATCACACTGTGTTGGGACAAATGACAACTAAAGTAATTGCTGAATACATTATTCATTCTCAGTTTGACCAATATAAGTGTTATCATTAAAATTAAAATTCATGATTAATATGACCAGATTTAAATTTTGCTGTAGCTTTGTTTGTCTTTTGTCTTGTTTCTGAGAAAGGAATATCTAATCTGCATATAGCCTCTGTCACGTTGTGAGCTACTACGATGACCAACAGTATTGTCAGGTAGACGCACCTGAACCAACTAAAGGCACCTATCGATAAGGATAGTTTGAAGAAGTGCACAACAATTGGAAAATTACTGAATAATGGAAATTATTTCTTCTGGACGAGAGGCCTGTAATCAAGCAATTAAAATAGAGTTGACCATGAGAGAAGCCGTTGATAAGAACAAAAAAGGGTGACGGGAAGCAGAGGAGAGAGAGCAATGGACACGAAATACATATTTCTTTGACGATCTTTACCACAGTGTCACTCTGAGATTTTCATATACATCGCCAAGGTTTTCACAGTGGATTTTAGCGTTCTATTGGTTTGCATGTGTGGATGATGTTAATGTTGTCGTATTAATGTAGTTCTTATCTCTTTCTTGTTGTTCTATGTATGTATTATTAGTGAATCTCTCGTTGTCGCTGTCTTTATCATCGTTGTTGCTATTGCTATCGCTATTGGATGTTGTTGCTGTTGATTTTTTCAGTTTAGATGTTGGCGGCTCCTTCTTTATTTTCATACATTAAAAAAAAAATAATGCAAAGTTTTTAAAAAAAATAGATATCTTTCTCATAAATGTCTTAAAACATTGCTGTTTAGAAAAACAACGTACTCCTCAGGACGATTCATCTAATTGCTAAACCTTCATCAGATAATAAAATTATTTTAATTTTTCCTGTTAGCAAGGGTTATCCACTTTCACATGGGTAAATCAGGTTCTGATAGCACATGCTAAGGTGGAAATGGATAAATGACTTTTATCAAAATGTTTGAAATCATGAGTCAGCTTATACCATAAGATTTTAGCATGCAATTTCAAAAAAATCATCTTTACATAAAAGTGACAATAAGAATGGCGATGGTGATGATGTAATTATTATCCCTGACATAGTAAACATCCCTTAAGGTTCATCTGATCTTCTTCTGTTCTTTCCCACTCATAAGCACAAACAAAGCACAGATTTCAGACCCATGATGTTCATGCGAAGCTTACTATGTCGATGGTTTTATATCTTTCTATATCGTTAAAAAAGGGGAAATTTTATTAAATGATCTCTTCAAGTTGTTTTCAGCCATGAAGCTGACAATTGGATTGACAAAATTGAAGAACAAAAGGGAAAAACGGCATCAAAATATTCTGTATTAGTGACATGAACATGTTATAAGAGGAATTTTTTTCCTCTCGTTTCATTAACAGATTCTTTTATTTAACGACTGTAATGAATAGATGACAAAACTATTGGTATAGGCTTGATTCAAAACGGCATTGCTGCAGTTCTTTCTTCCTTTCTTTTATTTCTGATCGCCATAATATGGCATTTAATCTGGCAAGTAAACCTACATTTTTGTTTCTATATGCCTGATCATTTATTCTGCGATATAATGCCTGGATAGCTAACATGTCCAAAACAAGAAGAACGGCGGAGAATAGAATATAATAAAATGTAATAAAATACTAAACCTTTATACAATATAGAAGATATTCGTATCGTTCTCTCAGGCAAACAGTAAACTGTGTTTTCAGTTACTAGCTAGGCACATCAGTGAAAGGTTAAACAAAATGTATTCTCTGTCTTAAGGTGCACCTTCAGAGGCAAACAGAAGTAGAATTATGTTTGCATTAAAACACTAAATCTCAACGGATCCGCTTTGGACCGGTATTTTGCATATGCTTATCAACTCAGAAGTGTGCAGTGCATATGAATAGAAACGCTCAGAATTGATTT